>PVIC010020733.1:0-29225 GCA_004025085.1 Thryonomys swinderianus
CATTTTTGTTTGTATCTTTGTTTTTGCTTACAGAAAATGATGAACATCTACAGGGCTTGACAACCCGGTTAGAAAATGCTGAGGCTAGAAATGGTGACCTACTACAAGCTTTGAACAACACCATGGGAAAGCTGTTAGCCATCCCTGACGGTGAGCGCTCGAGACCCTGTACCTTCTGCCCATGCATCTGAACTTTCCAAGAATGTTTTAAACTTTCACCATTTTTCCATCATCATCCTTGTTCTATTGTCAGGAAATCAGATACCGGTTTTCCAACTTATGAGTTGTACTTCGTGAGAAGGAGATGTTGAACCACATTTAACATCGTGCTATTGCCTATCCTTTGTTGCCTTCAGCTATTGTCCAAAAGGAAATGTCACAAACAGGAAGAGACATCTTATTATTATATTGTCTTCCAAGTTTCAGCCTGAGAAGTCTTTTCCTAGCCTAGTTGAAGGAAGTCATACAGACACTGTTCTGTGACATCATGATGTGCTACTACACAGTCACGGTTTATTACAGGCCCCCATTTCACACAGCCCTTGGGAAATAGGTAATTCCTTACCTATTCCAGCTTTCAGATGTTAAGGGTTGAAATGTGTTCAGTCTATCTTTCTACCTATGAGAACTTGACATTTTTGCTTGGTATTAGTTTCTAAAAGTATACATGCCTTTAGGAATATTATTTTTATATTTTAATAGCACAGTAGAACAAAGGGTTACAAGTGTTGTTGAGTGCTTCCTTAGTGAGCTGGTATAAATGTGTGCAGTTGTTACATCTCCCCTACGAGGTGGAGAGCATCATTCCCTTCAATTCCCAGGGCTGGAATGAAACAGAGGATACAGAACGCATTGTGTGTAGTAGCCCGGGTGCAACTTGACCAAGAGGAGGTGCTCATGCTGAGGGTTAAAAGAAGATGTGCTATGTACATGTGCCAACTCTCCACAATGAATGGAATCAATATATACTGCAAACATGTACTAATGCAAATTTAATCTTTTTAAACCACTGAGTAATTCTTTAGATTTTCATGTTACCTCCTGAGTAGTGACTACAGTAAGCCCCTGATTTAGGAAGAAGTTCTGTTCTGAACTTTTGCAAGTTGGAATTGTTCATAAGTCCAATCAGTTTGAAAACAATCTAAAGCATAAAGAAAACAAACACACACAAATACTATAATCTGTTTTTACTTTCACAGTTTCCTTAAAGTGGTGGAATAACATGACACAAACCTAAATAAACTATTTTTTACTTTACAGTTATCTTTAAAATGCTCCTGCAGACCTACGAGCTACTTCCGTGGTTCGTTTGCTTCCTCGAGTGCAAAGTCTGTTGGTATCTGTGAAAGTTCACTACTCATCTAGAAAGTCAGTGCTGAAAACAGAAATATACAAACACAGAGTTGAACATTCCTGAAAAAATCTCTGTCCTGAAATTGAAGCACATTCTCCACCCTACCCCAGGAAATGCAGATTAAGTCTTAAGCCCAGTTGTGTTGAAGCCATATAACTCCTGCAAATAAATTTCACTCTTTAATATGTTCAGCAGCAAATCACAGTATGCCCTTATACAATGAACATTTAGAATAATCACTTTGCTATTTTAAGAGCTAATCAGGTATTCATAGCAAAGGTCCCTGAGAAAATTTAATTTAGCTAAAAAATTTGCTTCATTTGCTACAACTGAATGAGACAAAGTTCAGCCTTTCCCTCACATAAACATGTCCCTGAGGTCAGCTAGCCACAGCTCCACTGTGACAAGCATGGATTAAACCACCAACTCTTAAGTCCTTTGTTTTGTTCCTTATACTCTCTTCTGCTGATAGACACAGCTGCCAAGCTGCAAGCTGTTAAGGAGAAAGCCCAGCAAGCCAACGACACAGCGAAAGATGTACTGGCCCAGATTAAAGACCTCCACCAGAATCTTGATGGCCTGAAGAAAAATTACAATAAACTGGCAGACAGTGTGGCTGAAACAAATGCCATCGTAAAAGACCCTTCCAAGAACAGTAAGCTCTCCTTTTTCACTGTGATGATGTCATTTATCTCTTCACACCGTAAAAGCAGCCTCACATATAAATAGTAACGGTGGAAAAGACCCTGGTAGGGGTGTGGTCTGTCCCCTCCTTCAGACCATGGGTGCCGAAACTGGGCTGCCCTCCACGCCGGGGTCAGGATTGAAGTCTCCTAACTCTGCCATCTGCCTTCTTCAGCTATACTTTGGCCCCCCAAGAGGAGACTAAGAATTCTCAGTCTGCATTATGTTTGCTATAAGACTGCCCAACACTTTTGAATCCATTAATGTAACTGGAAATATGTTTGTACTCAGGAAACTATATGCTCCAAATTGGCCAAGTTTCATGGCCATTAGCAGGACAGTAGAACTAGGTCTGAAAATATAATTTTAAGAAAAACTAATATTTAAAATTTTGATGATTTTTATTTCAGCATTTTAACATTTCCAGGGAATAAAATGAAACATGTATCTAAGTTACAAAGACTATGTCTTTACATATCTTCCATACTACATCAAGTAATGTTGATTTAATAAGCATTTACTGAGAAAATCTACAAGAATTTAATAAGACAACTTATATTGTTAGTTACATAGTACTGAAAAATATTGACCTTTTAATGTATTATGTTCCCGTCCATCAAATGACAAGACCTTATTCTGGTGGATAGTTTCACCCCAGGAGATATTTGTATTTTTATTCTTCTTAATTTTAAGAAATTAGCCCTGTTCATGTATCATTTCCATATGATTCCAAACTACTGGGGCAGCACAAACAATGACATGAACACTGTGACTGGCCTGTTGTGTCACCCAGAAGCAGTGTGACTTGGGGTGGAGCCTGGTGCTAGTGCCCTCTGCTCCTGTGCCAAGGAAGTAACAGTATAACACTCACTGGTGTGACGGTGGGGCACAAGGATGTCCACTACCCCTTTCTGAGCAAGGAAAAGCACAGGCATCTGATACTCACTCAGAGCAAGAGTGAGCACCTCTTTCTTGCCATTTATCCCAGGATAAAAAAGGGGAAATATGAATGTATTATATTATATTATATATTTCAGTAATTACAGATATAGCTTCTTCTATATCCCTAAGACGCCATCTGAATAACTTCTGATACATGCTATATCACAATATTTCTAGTCAAAATGTCAGAAAGATGCATTTTATGTAAATATCTCTATTTCCCTTATTTTCAAATATCATTTTATTCTATTTTACATGGACTCACAACCAGTATTGGCCTTTTGTTTTGTTTTGAGACAGGGTCTCACTTTGTATTTCAGGCTGGCCCTGAGTTCACTATGTAGCCCAGGCAAGTCTCTAATTCAGCAATCCCCCTGCCTCTGCCTCCCCAGTGCTGGGATTACAGGCATGAGCCACCACACCCGGCACTGTGGTATTGCTGTGGTATTACTGATTGCTGGTGAGCATGAGTTACCATGCTCAGTATTGCTGTATGTGGTTACCAGGGATTGAACCAGGGACCATGCACTTGCTAGGGAGGTACCAGAACCACTGAGCTAAACCTCTCACTCCAGAATTGACCTTTTGATAATATACATCTCTATTTTTATTTTGTCCTCCATTAATGAATAATTATCTATAAATATTAATTAAATTTTGTTCATTTTCTATTTTATGAGAACATTATAAGAACCCTTTTATATTAAGTCACATGCTTTCTTTCATAGTAGTTTTTAAAGCTTTGCATTTTTTTCAGTATAAACAATAGCCTACTAAATGATATATTTTGTATACTTTTATTCAATAATGTTTGTTTGAAATGTGCATTTCTCATATCTGTTGTAAAAAGTAACATTGTGTGATAAATGCTATTTTGTAGTATTTATGAAAATATTTCCTCATGGATTTTCTAATTTCTTTTTTTCTAATCTCCTTGTGAAATTATCTGAAGAAATCAGTATGTATCTGTTTACTCATATGCTGTTCAGTAATTTCTATGCTTAATCCATTGCTTATCGCAGGAAGCTCAGCTTTGCATGGTGCCATGTTCTGACACTGCTTTCAGTGTCACATGGGGATTCTTTCCACTGTCTCTGCAGGAAAACTAGGTGTATGAAAGAGTCTTCCTCCACATAAGCTTAGTACTTGGACGTACTTGATATAAAATGTTTTAATGAAATTATTAAAAATTCATGGAGTATCTACAGTATGCACCAATAAATTGGAAACTAATGTCCAGCACAGGTTGAACTTAACTAGAATGCCTCTGCTCAAACCAATTCATCCACAGAAGCACAGATGACTTCTTGAACTGGGCTTAAAATAAACCAGGACTATGTTGTTGCTATTTTCCTGCAAAAGCCCAGGTTCCTCCCCGCCTTTTAATAATTCTCAACTTTTAAATAATTAAATGTGAAGACACACATAGTAATATTAGGTCTTAACAAGTGAGCAACTACTGGGATATAAAAATATTCTCTCTTAAATATCTCACAGTCTAACTTCCAAGTTAAAATAATAATATAGAAAAAATAAAATATATCAAAATCTTCAGAGTATCACTAAGGCTATCCTCAGTGCAAAGTGAGAGAAATTATCAGATAAGCACCAAAATAAGGAACTCTTAAGCAATCAATTCAGAAACTTAAAAGAAATGTAACTGATTTAAGGAAAAAAGTTTTAAAAATCAATTAAAAGATAGAAAATAACAGAATGGTAAATCCAAGAAGTAAAGCTTCAGTAATATAAATCAAAAAGTCAAGTGATTGGCAGGTTCAACCAATAAAAAAAAAAAAGAACAAATAGCCAAGTTCTAAAGGATATAACTACTTAAGAGAGGAAATTTAATGCATAAAACAGAACATGGTAAAATTTTATGCTAATAAAATTTAGTTCCTAAAAAGTACAGATAATTTAGAAAATTACTTATCAAAATCCATTTCAGAAGTAATTTTAAAATATACTCGTCAGTAATTAGGAAAAAAATGCAAAGTTTTAAAAACTACTATGAAAGAAAGCATCTGACTTAATACTACAGATGATTTATCTTTCAAACCTTTGGGAAGAAAATCCTGTGTTACTTAAATTGCTTCCAAATACAGAGGACATAAGATGGCCAGGAATACCTCCAGGTTCCCTTTTGAAGCATTTGATATAAAAGTTTTTGAGAGCATTGAAGGCCTGGCATTTTTACCTAAGCCTATGTAATTGTTGTTTAACTACTCTTCCTCTTTCTTAGGAATCTAAATCTAACTCAACAGTCCTTGATTCTGGAGTAATTTTTAGACTGTCAGGAAAACGTTGGAGAATTAAAGAAAGGAAACAGTTGGTTTATATATGCAAAACAGTGGGATGGATAACCGGGGTTATGACATCTATACAATTACAGAACAAAGGTTTTCTGCTAGATAACCTGGATTTCAGGAAGAATATGCTCAGTTCTTGATTTAATACAGTTAATAATAAACCTATATTCTTTTCAAATACCACTAACAATACAATTCATATTTAGGTGCATGAGTTGAAAATATCTATTTCAAAGCCTTATTTGAAAATAAGTTACTTTTGTTTGAGCGTTTGGTTCCATGCTGAGGGTAGGTGGTCCCGTGTCAGCGGGAGAGCAGATGGGTCACAGTCTAACAGTGTAGGTAGCCTTGGACTTTAAACAGTCCCACTTTTTCATCAGGATCACAAGGACAGAAAGCTGACCAAAAGACATTTAATCAGATAATAAATGACGTACTTGGGGTAAGACCGCCAGCATCCCAGAGACAGGATAATTACTTTTCCATTTGTTTTATGTCCTCCTACAAAATGCACATACTGAAAGTCTAAGGATTAGTGAAAGCTTTCAACTCTTTTAGGGTTGAAACTTTTGAAATTGTCAATATTCCACTTTTTTAACCTACACAAACAGTCATTTAATATGGTTCAGACTCATAGATAGCCCAGGACAATCAACTGTTCTTCAACATTAAATTGAACTGTACCCTGAAAGAATTAATTAAACTGTAACACAGGCTTTCAGTCCAAGGGCTGCTCAACATCGAAATGTTCTTCAAGCCACATTTTGATAGCTTCTTTCTTGAAGATGTGTAAAGAAAGACAGTGAGAAAAAGAAAGAAAACCAATTTTGTCCAAGAACTTTGATTAAAACACAATTTGGGCTGGGATAGATTAGATGACATTTTCAAGGTGCTTTCATTTTCCTACTTATATGACTAGAGTTCTTTTCTATAAAGGTTAGCTTTTTGGCTGATGCTAAAAATTAAGCATTGAATTAAATTCATCCTATCTTCTTCTTTGAATGCTAATTTTCACCTTAATCACAAAGCCAAAGACTTTTTCTAGCATGTCCTCTGTCCTGCTTGAGTCTCCACTAAAACACTCCCATATCCCAGCTACCAAAACCCTCTGCTTCAATAGCTATGGCCTTGCTTGAACCCCTGGACCAGAGGAAACTGCTTAAATATACTGCTGTGCAAATTTCTCACTGTGTGTGTGTGTGTGTGTGTGTGTGTGTGTACACGGATGTGTTCCGTGTAGTTACAGACGCAGATGCCACAGTGAAGAATCTGGAGGAAGAAGCTGATCGACTCCTAGATAAACTCAAACCCATCAAGAAACTTGAGGATAACTTAAAGAAAAACATCTCTGAGATAAAAGAACTGATAAATCAAGCCCGGAAGCAAGCCAATTCTGTAAGCCCTTTTTATTTTCAGTCAGTCACTGATTATAACTGTTCGTATTATATCTGGAGGGAATGTCCCACATCCATACCCTGGTGTACCCTGTCGAACAATCTCTCTCTTGCTTTTCTTTTTTCCCTTTACAGCTTCTTGCAGCTGGGGGAAAGGCAATTAATTATTTATAAATTACAAATGCATTTCAAGAGAATGATAACCTCTTGATAATCACCCTTATTGCTGTAAAATTAGGAACCCTGATATATTTTCTTATGGCTCAAATAGACTAAAGTTCACCATGCCCTAGAGTAAATGAGACGTGTATGCAAACAACTCTAAAATAATGTAGAAATATGGTACCAATTATCTGGGCCTGAGGAAGCACTTGGAAATGAAAGCTCACTTTGAGTAGGTCAGAAGAGAACCCTCAGGGTAGAAATGGAAAGGGATTGAAGTGGGACAAGGAGGCCTGGAGAGCCGGGACGGGGACAGGAGAGAGAGGACTGGTTCAGACAAAGGCACAGAAGGGAAAAACCACAGGATCCATCTGTAACAAAGCATTCTGGTTTGTCCGGAGGTGTTCAGTACTCTGACCTTGAGATTGGAGAAGTCAAGTGAAGCCAGGTCTTCTCTGTGCTTCAATGACAAATTAAGCACAATTTATTTTTGGCAATAAGTGTACTCAGGAGGAAAGTCATTGGTATTGGAAACATTTTAATTAGAGTGCATTGGACCTACACTTCTTGAATACCTGCCTAGAGGGGGTCTGTGGCATGCAGGAGCACCGAGAAAGGAAACCCGTAGTAGCAAAATTAAACTATATAGCATATCATTTCGATAAGCATTTCAACAATGATATCTTTAAGGAAACAGTAGTAATAAATATACTCTTATGAGTCATGCATTTACTCAGTTTCTGATTTAATCACCCAGTAAAGTAGGGAAATCTTGACATTTTTATTATTTCTCTATTAAACGCATTCTAAAAATCTGCCTGAATATTTATCACTTGCAAATTGTTTCCTCCTTCCTCATAAAAAAGACAAAATTGTAAATGTAAGTACATTTATGCTCCTGTCTCAAAATAAAAGGTGAACATGAGAAAAAGGTATAAAATATTATATACTCAGAGGCCGGAGGGTTAGCTCAGTGGTTCCAGCGCCTGCCTCACAAGCACAAGATCCTGAGTTCGATCCCCGGTAACCACATAGAATGCTGGGTGTGGAGACACGCCCACCAACAAGCAACACCGCATACCACAGTGCCGGATGTGGTGGCTCACGCCTGTAATCCCAGCACTAGGGAGGTAGAGACAGGAGGATTGCTGAGTTCATGGCAGCTTGCCTGGGCACCATAGTGAGCTCAGAGCCAGCCTGAACTACAAAGCGAGACCCTGTCTCCAAAAAAAATAATAATAATAATACTACACTCAGGGAATTTTTTTTTTTTTTGAGACAGGGTCTCACTGTAGTTCAGGCTGGCCTGGAACTCACAGCAATCCTCCTGCCTCAGCCTCCCAAGTACTGAGTCTATAGGAATGCACTACCATGCCTTTTTTTAATTCACTTTGTAAACAGACATCATAATAAAATGCCTTAATTCACTTTTGTAAACAAATGTTATAATAAAATGCCTTAATTTTTATTAAGTATTAAGAATATGCAAGAAGCCATTTTTAAATGAGTTTTATACAAATTTAAGATAACATTTTTGGATTTGTAATGTAATTTCAATTGGGCTTGAGTGTCTGACTAGCACCAATTTGACATTAATATTTTGAAAGATTTCTTAATCAAGAAATTAAAGACATTTATTTTAAAGCAGCTTACTTTGGGCTTATTGATTCTCAAGTTGAGTAGCCAATTCTCTTTTTAAATGAATGGCCTAGTTATTGTACAAAAAAGCAATGAAAATCCAATAGAATGGCGTGCTCAATAATAACTAATTGAGTTCACGGTGACTTTGTGATGAGCAGTGCCATGTCAGAATGCCTTAGAAACACCAGATGCTTCATGATTTCTTCTAGAAATCTCTCTAAGGGGTGTCTGAGAAGTGCAATGACAAAGGAGATTTGTATTTTAGAAATTTCTCCCCTTTTATATGAGGGATATATTCTAGAGATTCCTTCTAAAGAAAATTATAGATATTGTATTTTCATTTTCTCATTGTAAGTTGCTCAAAAGCCCATCTATAGCTGTGAATCAAAACACCAAGGATTTAAAGGGAGAGATTAGTAGTGTTAAAGCAATTGCTGACAAATCGGGCTGCCAGTGTTTTTCAGGTACTGAGATTATATTCAAAAACAAAACACAGAAAATGCAGTGAGTTTTTATTCATGTGCCTAAGAGTCAAACAGCAGATTGTCGTTATAAGATCTGAGTACAGTGATGTCATTTTGCTCAGAGATCTAAAATTTTAAATGTATAAAGTATGCCATAGAGTAGATTAACTGTAAACCCTTTTGGCATTAAATATGCTTGGCTTGAGAATAGCTACTCTCCTACGCAGAGTTTTCAGGCCGAGGTTCACCGTTCCACAGGCCACAGCGCTGGACCTCGGTTCTGCACGGGGACAACTCCCTTCCCACCACGTGGTCACGTCAGCGCCACATATCTAGTGAACAGTTCCTGGGGAACTGTTTCCTTCTGTGAACAGTTCCTGGGGGTGCTGTTTAACTGTGTTTGTTAAATAGACATGGCTTGTCTATAATTAAACCCGCCAGGGCATGGTCCTCCAGCCAAGCTGATCCAGCGTTTATGTGGCTAGAACACACGACTTCGATGTTTAATGTGTCTCTGCTGTGAATCTGGATATGATTTCTTGCCAGAGTTCAGCCTCGTGTTTAGCTCCACTCATGGGCAGTCAGATCTCGATTTCTTGTCCTTTTCTCCCCAGCAGCACCTGCACGGTTTCCCAGATAGTAAACTTGTTCTGTGCGCAGGTTTTTATCACAGTGGTTATGGGTCACTTGCAGCACATTCCTAAGAAGTCACTGTCTCTTACGCTATCTTCTGAACATTGAAATAGATGAAGACCACCTCTTCTCTGCCTGCCTTCCACTACGTGGTCTTTCTCTTGTGTTATTTTATCCTTCAAATGTCCAAGCCCTCAAATGACTTTTCATACCACTGATATTCTCTATCTTATAGCATGCAGGGCCAACTTCCATTGCACGTCTGCTGTGCTATAACATCCAGAATAAAAACTGTACATGTCCTGCTTGGGGTGTTTGGTAATTCATCTTGATTCACCTACTCTCAGCCCCATGTATAGAAGGGAATTTCCATCTTTTGTGAAGAAAAAAAAAAACTTCCCCACTGAAAAACCACACTACTGGGAAAGTCACCCCCTAGAGCGCAGGACTAGAGCCCAGAGTCCTGAATTATCCAGATAGGAGGCTGGGCCACACCTGAGGGAGAAGAGAGTACAGGGAAGCAGCCTTGGAAACAGGATCCCCTGTCCTTCCAGCTCCAGGCTGCCACACACAGGGCCTCAGGGTTGATCCTCTTCTTGGGCCATAGCCTGGATCTATTTCTCAAACTGTTTCCTCTGCAGAGAAGCACAGTTTGCTCAGCAGTTCAGGTGAGGCAGTCTACCACCTAAACGTGTCATCTGCCTGGAATCAGAGGAGCTGCTCCATATCTGCTGTGTCCACAGAGTTTCCTAAGTGTATTTCCATATACCGCCCTTTTGAATCTAATCAGTTTTGCAACTGGCAGCTCCTCAGTGGTCTTCATCCTTGAGAGGGGCCACCGTGCTCCCTACATCTCCACAACCCAGTGAAACTCTTGGAGACACCCTCTTGTGTCGTCATAGGATGGAAACGAGGCTACTTGCTTGGACTTTGCAAAAGCTTTGTATGAGGATATCAACAAATGCATACACCAATAGCAAAAGAAATGGGAACATAAAAATTCACTGGGTGTGAGCTGCCCACCTTCTTCTGGAAGCTGGGCATAGGAACCTGTAGCAAAAGAGCTTTTGCATCCTCTTTCTGCCTCCTACTTTAAATACTATCAGTCAGCAAAGTAACAACTTCTCTCTGAGTCTAAAGAACTACATTGTTGCCCTGAAAGTGCCCCTTTGATGGTAATTCTGTATCACACCTACAGGAAATTAATTCCAATAGTGTAATTTCTGATTGGAGGAAGACTTTCTGATTATATGCTAAAACCAGAAGGAACAGTGCCATTTGATTCACATAGAAATTTCTTCCTTAGCAATTGAAAGTAATTTTTAAAGTACTATTCAAAAGAAAAAAAAGAGCTGTTACATATATTAGTAGTGATACCAATTGGAAATTATTTCCATTTTATTTCCTGGCAACTTAATAAAAAGTATAATTTATTCTGAAATGTATGTTCTGAGAGGAATGATTAATATTCTTATTGTCAGAATATCTAGAACAAAATCTATTTGGCCTCTTTCGGCTATAAGAGAATAGGAGATCCAGTAATTTCCTCTTGAAACCTGAAATAAAAATGGCTTCCCTGCATTCATCTCCTTCTTTCAGCAATATCAAAATTGCTGAAATGTGAATCACAAAATTTCATTAAGCAACCTTAATAAAGATCATCCCCATTAGCTTCTTGTGAAATCTCTTTTGGAAAAAGGGGCCTATATTCTTAAAGGAGAAAGGTAAGAATTTTAGCTACCTGACTCAAAAGATAGCATCATGCTAAGAAAACATAGAACTTTGAAGAACTCATTATCAAATTTCTCATGGAGGACCCGACCACTTTTGGGCACTTTCATTAATTAATGAGTATAATAGGATCTGCATATGAGTACTGAATGGTACTATTAGGTGATTGAAAAGTAACTTCAAAGAAAAATGATGATAGCTCTCTGGCTATCTGGGAGCTACTTCAGACTTCCTCAGAGATTCAATTTTACATCTTTGTGTCTTGTTTCTTTTAAAGATCAAAGTATCTGTCTCTTCCGGAGGTGACTGCATTCGAACATATAAGCCGGAAATCAAGAAAGGAAGCTACAACAATATTATTATCAATGTCAAGACAGCTGTTGCTGATAACCTCCTTTTTTATCTTGGGAGTGCCAAATTTGTAAGCTTAATATTCAGCTTTTCTTTAGAGTACTGTATATATGTGGTATCAGAAGATAATCCCAGTTTTGGGAAATGTATACTACCTAGTAACATGGTGTCCAAATTGCTTTTCAGATTTGAAAACCTCAGACTCTTACAAAGTTCTGAAGTGTCAAACAAACGAAGAAACATTTCCATATTATTCAGGCACATTTGCCTTCATTTGTCATTTGACTACCAATTTTTCAAACTAAGAAATTACGGGGAGCTTTCATGTTAATGCAATAAAAAAAGCAAACTGTGTACTAATTTATGGTGGATGAAAACTCTTCTAAGTCATATCGAATTTACCCTCGAACCGGAAGAACAAAAGTCTAACTTACAAAAATTCACCCAGAAAGTTCTCCCTTCTCCTATTTGAACCATTTGGCTTTGCCTGAGTGTGAATTCACTGCATATAAATGATGTTACAGCTGTCAGTCATAGCATAACCTCATGTGTGCCATTCACATGAGGAGCTCTGGATTACTTCAGGTTAAAAAATCATAGCTATTGGGCTGGGGATTTAGCTCAAGTGGTACTATGCCTATCTTGGTAGCACAAGGACCTGGTTCAATCCCTGGTACTGGGGAACAAAAATTATAGCTATAATCAGTGTCTTTGGTGAAAAAAAAATGAATTCTGAATTCTGCGATTTCACGTGTATGGGACCTGAAGAGTGTTCTGCTGTTCTCTTCCCTCACAGCACTTTATACCTCGTGACCACTGTTTTTGTGTTTCTCTCCACCAGATCGACTTTCTGGCTATTGAAATGCGTAGAGGCAAAGTAAGCTTCCTGTGGGATGTTGGATCTGGAGTTGGGCGTGTGGAGTATCCCGATATGACTATTGATGATGGCTATTGGTACCGTATTGAAGCATCAAGGTAATTACTCAGTAACAACTAACATAATTGAATGAGAATCTTGAAGTAGTTTCTCAGTTTATGAGAAAACTTCTATTTCCATTTCAATAAAGCAGCTATGTGTGAATGCATACATGTATATGTGAATTTTACATAGTAGACGTACAAATGTGTGGCAATCTGTGCATCTGTCACACCTCTTAGGAATTTATAAACCTTCAAAGTTTCAATCACAGTGAATAGTCCTTGTACAAGCCCTTTATCTGCTCCTCAGTAGGAATTTGGAGGTTTAACTGTTTTTAGTCATCTCACTTGGACAAACAGAAAGCATTGACTCTCATTCATATTAAACAGATGCCAAGCCACAGCAGATGCCAGCCCACAGCAACTGGCATCGTGGCTTAGCGTGCTGTACACAGTTCCTCTTCTGATCTATGTAACAAGTGTGCTATGAGCACATGCAGTGTCCAAACTTTAGCACCCATGTGTGATGTGTTAGGCTCATGCTACTGCAAAATCCTATAGAACGTAACAGGGCAAAGCTCAAAACCAGGCATCCGTCTCCAACAGGATGTAGAGCACTTACAGAACCACTCTTGTGCTCAGTCCTGTCCTCCTGTTCTCTTCTTGCCAATTCTCAGCTCCCTGTTAAATCCAAAGCAGCTCAGAGTTGAGTGTAGAGCTCAGGGCCCGTATGGAGCCAAGGCTGGTCAGAGATGAGAGGACCCTTGAAGGGTCGATAATTACTACACTGGGAAAAGGGTACATGACGTTTTGTTCTGTTTGAAATGTTAAAATTTTTACAAGAAAAAAATGGAAAGACAAATTAATGCAAAGGAACAGTTTTATTTATTAAGATATTCAGCAAAAATGTGTGTGTGAAAGAAGGATATAGCATGCTTATCTATGTGGTGGTATTGGGGGGCTTAAGTATTTTACAGGGTTTAAAGACATTTATTCTCATAAGGTATGTGTTCTATCAGAAGAGATTCAGTTTATCGAAGAAGAACATTAGTTGGCAAAATCATGCTTTTGTTTCCATGTGTGTCACTTAATACAGCCCCTCAAAGATAAAGTAATTGCCAGAATTGGACAGCAGGAAGGAAATATGACACTAAAGCTGTGTTATGACTGCTTGTCTCAGAAGAGAGACCAGATTTTCATATTTAACAATCCATGGAAATCAATCACTTAAAAAAGAAAATGAAATGAAATGAAATGATAATAGCTTTCAAAGTTCTGTTAATTGAATTTAAAACTGAACCTCTCTACAATTTGCACACGCAACTCTGCTGATTGGATAAGATGCTACATCCATTAAAATGATGCACCGAACCATAAGGGACATACAACTCCAAGAAGACTGCTTCAGCACGTTTGGATCCAAGATATTACAAGGAATTTTAGGAAAGATTATGCTGCTTATCCTGCAGAAGGGTGGCTCATTTAGAGTTTGCTTGCTGAATTAAATTAGACCAGATACAAAATGAACTCATACAAATGTGTTTAAATCGCATGTGTTGGAAAACATTAAATTATTATGTAAAGCAATATGGCTTGCCACTTGACCTGTTATATAGCAGTTCCATCAGCTAATCGCTGCCGTGTCATCTCCTATCCTATTGGTGGACACAGCGCATCAGCCATGGGGCACGCCAGTCCTGGCTGAATCTGACCATAAATAGCTAGCACTGATCACAGTGTGGGTGCTGATGGGAGATTTAATGAATTTGCAGTATTCAAAGCTGAACACTCAGTTATCTCTAGAATTTTCTTGTGCAACTCTATCTGTTGTACCTCTTGTAAATCTCAAGTGGACAGAAGGAGGACACACATTTCATTGTCTGTGTTGTCTTCCTCTTCCCTTTCCACTTGTGCCCTTGAAGGACGGGGAGAAATGGTTCCATTTCTGTGAGAGCGCTGGACGGACCCAAGGCCAGTATTATGCCCAGTACCTACTACTCAGCGTCGCCTCCAGGCTACACTATCCTCGATGTGGATGCAGATGCGATGCTGTTCGTCGGAGGCCTGACTGGAAAGTTAAAGGTACCATGCCCTTCCTCACCCTCCTGCTTTCCTCTGACAGACTCTGCCTGGCCTGGCTACTCCAGGAGAAAGCAAGGGAAAGTGCTGCCATAACTTGACCAAGTTTTGCTTAACTCATTGTTAGGAAACTGGGTATTTATTTTAACCATGAATTTTCATCTTTGAATTGTGGAAATTCAGTTCCAAAGCCCTTCTTCACAAACTCATGCATATTTACTTAACAGTTATTGTCTTGGCCCTGTGGGATCCTTTTGTAAAATATAATCTTGTCTTAGTTGCCTCAAGTGTTTTTTAAATACACCTCATTTTCTGAATCAGTGTATGATTTATAGATATGAAGTGTTAGAAAGTTCATCATCCGTCTAATTAGAAGATCTGTGGGTATCCTCGGACATACCACAGGGGGCTTAAGCTTCCGAGTCATGATCTGGTTCTAAGAGTTTTCCAGTCACTCTTCTCATTCTTAGAGAGCAAGACACTTAATATTCATAATTGTTGCATGACAGGTCCTTGTGCATCTCAAACTGTGAAGCGCCTTTTTCATTCTAGAGAAGCTTATGTTGATTAAATGGAATTAGTTGTTGCAAAACGACCTGTAAGTGAGAAGCAAGAGCACAACCAAATACAATAGATAATCCTGGGCTCATCAGAATCACCCCTGATGAGCTTAGTTAGAAAATGCAAAGGCCTTGGGTGACCACAGATTTAAGAGAATTCGACCTTCCTCTGGAGGGAGGTTGTTTGATTTGCTTTTCGAACAAGATGTGACTCTAAAGAAGTGATTCCATGACAGCACACTAAAATCATCCTCATTTCACAGAGCTGCATATAAAACATGCAGTACATGATAACATATAGTCACACTGGCAACTTCCTCTGCTTCCTACGAGGATAAAAGTAGAGGTAGCACACGGTAGTTCAAAACCTATGAACTTTGAAACTGAATCCAGCTTGGATCAGCTTCGCTGCCACTTTCTATAATTTGACCTTAAGCAAGTCATGTAATCCCTTGGGCTTCAGTTTTCTCAGCTACAAAAGGGTAATGAAAATACTATTCTGTTTAAGGTAGGATATAATCATATGCTTTCACAATATCTGTAGACCCTATTATGCACCAATATTCCAAGCAACTTAGATGTATTAACTCATTACATTTTCAAAAGTTATCTCTTAGTCGATACAGGCTGCTATAACCAAAGAAGAATAGCACCAGGGAGCTTAGGTCATAACAACAAATATATTTCTCACAGTCTGGGAGGCTGAGAAGTCCAAGATAGGCAGACTTAGATACCAACAGATCTTGTTCCACACTGAGAGCACCTTCGCGCTGTGCTCTCACGTAGTGGATGGGGCAGTGTGTTCCTTTGGGCCTTTTTTATAAGGTCCTGATCCTAGTCTTTGAGAACTGACCTCATAATCTAACCACCTCCCAGTCTTCAAGAGTCCCACCTCCTAAGAAATCACCTTGAAAGTGAAGATTGCAACATAACAACCAGACCAGGACACAGACACAGACCAAAGTAGAATAGGCATGAATATTTTCCTCATTTTCTAGTTAAGGAGTGTGAGGAAGAGAGAATTTAAATGTCTTGACCAAGATCTGACAGTAGTTAGTGACGGAGGCTAGGTTTGAACACAGGGCAACAAGAACAGGAGTCTCCAGTCCTGAATCACTATGACTGTGAGCAGGATTAGCAGTGAGATAGTGAGGACAAAATAGCTGCCAGACCCCTAAGAGAAAGGAGCCTTATCTTGAATTGCACTTTCAGTAGTTACTATGCAGATGTCACTAGCTCAAAACAACTTTATGTCAGTTTCAGGGAAAAAAAAAGACATAGATACATGAAATCTATAGAAAGTTTTCTTTTTTTAAATCACTTTACCTCCAAGTTTCAAAACTCTGAGCCAAAGCTGCAAAACAGGACATCCTGATGAAAATTTAAATGAGCAAGGAATGTCTCAAGGATAGGATTTCAGGATCTGCAGAGAGACAGAAAAGCCAGGAGAATCTGTAAGTAGGATAATGAAACTCTGGAAAACAATGGTGGAACTTTCCGTGGGCCACTCTGACATACATGGTGACGACATCTCTCCACTTGCCCATGGGGTCGGGAAATATTCATGTGAAATTGTGTTTTTGTTATTGTTGTTGTTGTTGTTGTTTTACAACCAAGTCAGGGACCATCTTCTTACATTTGCTCTAAAGCCCGAACATATCAATCTACCATTTTTTCCAGATAATTCAATTATGTGTACATTAGCTTTCACATAGTTTCTAGAGTCACAAGCAGTAGAATGTACTATTTATCTGCAATCTGTCAAGACTGAAATAAGCAGTTATTTCAATTAAATTACCAGGTTCTCTAGAAAGGACTGGGTAACCTTCCTCTTTTGTGATTATGGGTGTGGATCAGGCTTCTCTAAACTGACATTCCACAGATACTTGTGAAGTCCCAGCAGACAGCACCTACTTGATCATTCCTTTCAGAGTTGCTGTAGTTTCTTCACTCTCTTGCACCAAAGACCTGCCTTGCTATGCTCTGAAAGGCCAAGTTTAGGGCAATACTTTCTCATGACCCCAAGATAGAAACCCTCGTAGTGTCTGTGTGCCCCAGATTTGCCCACAGACAGTGCTATAGGAACGCGGACATCCAGACTTCTGCTGTGTGACAGGCACTAACCTGACCCTAAGCACATTGTCTAATTGAATTCCTACAGTAATACCTGTGATAAACCAAAGGATAAATTGTGGAGAAATTTAGTGGCTGGCCTGGTTAGAAGTCTGACCTGGGCATTATGCCTCTTCATCTTCAGATTCAATCAACCAAAACTTGAAAATATTCAAAAAATAAAATTGCACCTGCACTGAACATATGCAGATATTTTTCTTGTTACTTTTCCCTAAATGATGCAACATTGCAACTATTTATGTAGTGTCATTGTTAGCTTAGGTTTTGTCAGTAATCTAAAGAGGATTAGAGGGCCGGAGGGTTAGCTCAGTGGTTCCAGCGCCTGCCTCGCAAGCGCAAGGTGCTGAGTTCGATCCCTGGTAACCGCATATAATGCTGGGCACGGAGACACGCCCACCAACAATCAACACTGCATACCACAATGCCGGATGTGGTGGCTCACGCCTGTCATCCCAGCACTCGGGAGGCAGAGACAGGAGGATTGCTGAGTTCACGGTGGCTTGCCTGGGCACCATAGTGAGCTCAGGGCCAGCCTGAACTACAAAGCGAGACCCTGTCTCAAAAGCAAAAATAAATAGATAAATAAAAATAAAGAGGATTAGAAATCCACTCATGAATTGTGCCTAAGTTCTCCACTGCCATTATCCCATTTATAGAAGAAAAGTAAGCCTCCAAGGAGATCCTGTGACCAATCCCTGGAAGACACCAAGAAACAATTGCATTTACCAATGGGGATAAAATGACTTAGCAAAATGTAACCAGGATCCAATGAAAAGATATTGGAGCTTTTCCCCCCTTACTGGCCCATCCTGGGACAGCTGTGATGATCTGATCTAGTCAGAAGACAGTATAATAAAACAAGGGTGTCAGAAGGATTAGAGAGTAACTCGTCCACCTCCCGCTGCTAGTAACTCTCAGAGATACCTCCAGATCGTTCGTGAAATGCTATGTCATAACAAATGCACGGTCTCTCTCTGCAGAAGGCTGACGCAGTGCGTGTGATTACCTTCACTGGCTGTATGGGAGAAGCGTACTTTGACAGCAAACCTATAGGTTTATGGAATTTCCGAGAAATAGAAGGTGACTGCAAAGGCTGCACTGTCAGGTTAGTTGAGATGAAAAATCTCCTCTGGTCTGTTCTGTGCTTTCACAGATGTTTTTGTTTTATTGTGTGATATTCTCTTGCCTCGTGGATGATGTGGGGCTATTTTGAAGTGATTATGTTCAGAGGTAGATTTAGCAGGAAACTAATGAAATGTCATTTCCCTGGCTCCAATTGTACTGGCACTTGTGCAGGACCTTAGAGGCCCCCAGTAACACTTTCATATGCTTGTAACATTTTATACAGCTTGCAGGGGTAAGGTATTTCAACCACAGTCAGTTAAGACAACCGTCTCTCAACCTGTGTCCCTTCTCCTCTAGAGGTTTCTGTATGGTGATTGTTCAGCATTCCCCAAACCAGTGAACCATACACTTAGAATCCAAGTTCAGGCTTTATTCCCTACAGGACTTATCTTACTAACACATTAGCCCTACAAGTGCTTCCAGTGGAATCCATGGGACTCTAAAAGTGGAAGAGAATAAAAACAGGGGCTCAAGAAGGGCGACAGTTGGCATCATGAGATACGGCAGGTAGGAGCTTGAAAGTGTTTCCAAGCGTACAAAGCAAGTATAGAGAATGCTTTTTATATATAACAGATCGAGGTGGTAAAATAACTAGCTGGAAGTAGATTTTGCAGCATAAAATATTGATAGCTCCCTAATCACTTGAGGCTAAAATAGTTTAAATATATTGAATTAAAAGTCTAAAATACAAATTAACTACCTAAGAAGCTTAATGTGACATACATAGCAATTCAAACTGATCTCAATTTTGTATTTTTATTTCCAATTTAAGGTGCAAATGTACTTCCAAACCCCAAATTCCCCATTAAGGTAGCAGAATACACTGCACACTTCCTTCCCAACATTTCTAGAGTTTCATATCAGAATGTAGCTGTAATATAATTGGAATGTCTGCTTTAGAAATTTGTACTTAGTGAGTGGTTGGTAGGTACGTAACTCACTTCCAACACTCTTTGGAGGCACGAATTTGTCAAAATGGCATTAAGGACAGTTGGAAAATCTGACCCACTTAAGATGGTTTTGACAGTAATCTGTAAAATCTGCTATGGAAGATTGTCTATACAATTCTTTCAGTACAACAAAAACAGTCAAGTCCATGTTACTATTCTGTTCTCATAAACAAACACCAATTTCCCCTAAACATTCCTTTGGTACATTTTAAATAAGATTTTCAAATGCCTGTTACCAGTAAAATACTTAAAGCATAAATGCTCAGTGAGTGGTGCGTATCAGGTAAGACTATCACAACAATTCTGCCAAGATGCTGTACTCCTAACATACAGCATATTACCCTTGTTAATATAATTACAATAGCATTCCTACATATTCATAAAGTATTTTATAGATTACTGAGATTCATGTTTATAACTTCCTGATAGTCCAATCCATTCCAGGCGTCGAGAAATTTATCACAAGGATGTGAGAAAAAAGACAAGCACTAAAATAGTTGAAATGCAAGGCATATTTAAAATTCCTTTTAAGAGGTACAGAGCATACCATGACTGTTGACGTGGAGTTCAGGGCATCCAGATCTGCTCAGTAGGGTGACATTTGAGGTGGGCCTTGACATGGAATTAAAGTTCAATAAGACGAAATAACAGGTGGAATATGGACAGTGTTCAAGTGCCAGAGGCCAAAGAACAAATGTAGGGAGGCTGAAGAGCCAGAAATGTGTTCAGGAAAGAACAAGGGAAAATCCACTCGTGTAGAGTTGGCAAGTTGGAGAAGGACTCCGGTGAGTTCTTCCCAGCATCTTAATGTGTTGGACCTCCACGGAGGGGTTGCTGAATGCCAAGTAAACCAGCGAGCTGAACACAGCCAGCTCGAGGGCACCTTGGCCAAATGCAGCCCACACACAGTGCTGTCTCACCCATTGCTTGGTCCCCACTTGCTTCACCCAAGGGTTCCATCTTGGCAGTGCCCATTGGTTTCTTCTGTCCTGGGGTGTTTTGATCATGTCTCTGTCAGCCAGCTCTATCTACCTGTCAGATACCCGTTCTCCCATCCAAGTACTAACCGGCCCTGATCTGGCTTAGCTTCCAAGATCAGAAGAGATGGGGCATGTTGAGAGTGGTGTGGCTGGTGACCAGATACCTGGTCTCATTAAACTACCTTCTTCTTCTCCTTTTTAGATGAAATTCTGTTTACCGAAATAATTCCATATTTTTAATTTTTAATTACCTTTTTGAGCTGTGCAAATATTTTGAACAGAATTGTTGTGTTTGTGAGTGCCCTGTTTATGCAGCTGCATACATTCTGAGTGACCTGCCCCAACTCTGGCTTCCCATAAGCCCTGGTATTTGTAAGATTAATTTCACTAGGATTCCTGGTACTGTTTGCCTTTTGTTTTCAGGAAAACATTCATTACATTTCAACATAAAGATCAACTCTTCATTTTAAATGGCAAAATTTATTCTATTAGAAAGGTGGAAAAGATGAGACTAAGAGAGGTAGCCTGGAGAAATCTAGGTGTTAAAATGTCTCTTTTAGAAATTTACACTGATCAGTGGTTAATAAGGGATAGAATTATTTTTATGTTTTAGAGGTACTAATCTCAGGAATATGCAAAATTGTCTATTTCATTTTTCTTAAACTTCTGAAAATCACATTAGGATTAAAGTACAAAAGCACCTATTCTCAGTAAAATTGATTTCACTGAACATTAAGATGATAATAAAATTTTAGATTCCAGACTCAATATGCAACCAATTCTATAGGAAACAAGTTACCTGTGGGAAAACATGGCTATTCCAAAGTAGCATAACTAGTATTTTCTAACTTGGTCAAACATTCAAATTCAACAAGGAAAAACAAAAGCAAGTGAAAGTGTTCTGCATTTATTAATCATAAGCGAGTGTTTACTTTTGCTGGTCAATATACTCAAATAGGAAAGACTGTAAGATAATGTTGAAATATTATGGAATATATCTGAAGAATCATATTTTTCCCTATCCCAAACTCACCACTTGCACAGCTAGACTTGCCTTGTTTGATGAGTATATGCTAATGAATTAAGAACAGAAGACTGTTCTACTTCTGTATATTTTGCCATTCCCAGCATAAACCTCTTTCTCATAGACCGGTGGGTTAGGAAAAGATCCCTAGTGTTCTCTTTAGAAAGAGCATCAGGAATCATAGGCTGATTTAATCTTTCATCTCATGGGTGAAAAGCTCAGGCAGGAAGTGTTAGTGAGTGGTAACAAGGGCTTCCTCAAAGTCCATAAGAGATTCCAAGGTACCTGCCGTATGACCTGTTCTTTTCTCTAATGTGTAAGGAGTTTATAGACTATGGACATGAGAGCATGAATGTATAAATGTCCTAAGAGTTTTTATAAGAAAGATCACTGTGCTTTGTTTTGATTCTCCCAAATTATCCTCATAGTGCGTCATGAGTTTGTTTGTTTTTCTGGTTAGCACTTTTAAAATTCTAAATCAGAACGTATGGAGCCAAAGCATCCAGAAAACAATAAAGGGAGACCCTGTGCCCCCCTTTCCTGGGCTCTCATTGGTCACATGGCAGGATTAGTGGGAAAGCCTAGTGATTGAGATCTTCAGGGAATTTCTCCCATGTAGGCTCTTGGCAACGTTCTCTCATCTCTTAATTCAAGGCTGCACAAATTGATCTATTCATTATCATGATACAGGAAGTGTAAATAATAGCCAGTGTTGTCATTACCAGTTATATTGTTGATACACTAGTTTAGTTCTTCTCCCTTCCAGTTAGTATTTTTCATGAATATTGAAAAAGCTTATATCTTTATTGTTTTATTTCTCTTTAGCTCCGAGAAAGCAAACTTCTTGAAAATTTGTAATTGTTCTTCCTATACAAATCCATTAACTTTTGTAGACTGTGAACTTTCTCCTTAGCCATAATTTCATGAAAAAAATATTCTAGGTTCTTGTTATTCTGTGACAACACTATAATATGTCTCGACATCTCTGTTCTACTCTTAAGCTAGTACAACACTCCAATTTCAGAGACTGGATATATGCTAATATGTAAATACGAAAGTTTGAGAAAACCACAGCAATTGAGATTAATTTTGCAATAATACCACATAGACATAAAGATAGATCTACTATAGGTAGGTAGCCTCATATTTGAATTTTTGTAAATACTGTGTTCATAATGCTTATCTTAGGTCATTAACTATTCAACCAATTTTGGTTGACCAATATACTCTCTGAAGCACTTTTCGATACTGAAATCTGTTCATTCAACATATGTTTAGTGAATTCTTTTTTTTTTTTTTTGAGACAGGGTCTCACTTTGTAGTTCAGGCTAGCCCTGAGCTCACTATGTAGCCCAGGCAAGCCTGGAACTCAGCAATCCTCCTGCCTCTGCCTCCCAAGTGCTGGGATTACAGGCGTGAGCCACCACACCCGGCACTGTGGTATGCAGTGTTGATTGTTGGTGGGCGTGAGTCTCCACACCCAGTATTATATGTGGTTACTGGGGATCGAACTCAGGACCTTGCGCTTGTGAGGCAGGCACTGGAACCACTGAGCTAACTCTCTGGCCCTGTTTAGTGAATTCTATACCAAGTGTCAGACTAGATGCTGAGTTTGCGCCTGGCATAGGGACTGGACTCTAACTTTTCTGTAGTCTCCTAGAGCTTCTAGAACTTTACTAGAAGTCAAGGAGACAGATTTAAAATGCACACATATGCACATGCACATGCATGTAGACAATACAGGCATTCTTCATTGTATCTAACTTGTTGGATAACATGTTCAATAGTGAGTATTCATATTAAAGTTCTATATTACATTATGATAGACGTCATATGTGTGTGTGTATGTGTGTGTGTGTGTGTGTATATATATATATATATATTCACATATATTGTATGATAATGGAATCTTGGCCAACATAAAACTTCATCTGTTTGCACAGATATCACTAAGACAAAATTAACTACCATTACAACTATCCTCCAAGTACTTATCTAGAACATAAAGCATTTGAAACATGTATAACCTAGTTTTTGAACACTTAAGGAATTCTAAGCAAGAAATAGTGGGTTTTGGACTGAGATGGTGGCAGAGAAGCAAAGGATAGAAGATATATTAGGGTGGTTCCTGCCATACAACAGCCTGCAATCTGGTGCCAGGGGATAGATTGGTGCATTGGATAATAACATACCACGAGGACCAAGTACGATGAACTCATCTGAAATATTTCTTTCCAGTCCTCAGGTGGAAGACAGTGAAGGGACTATTCAGTTTGATGGAGAAGGCTATGCTTTGGTCAGCCGCCCCATTCGCTGGTACCCCAATATCTCCACTGTCATGTTCAAGTTCCGGACATTCTCGTCAAGTGCTCTCCTGATGTATCTTGCCACACGAGACCTGGTAACGATCCCACACAGAAGGTCTTCTATGATAGAGCATCCACTGGCTTCATTTTTCTATAATTCCAATACAGTTAACTACTGGCTACTGGTAAAAGTCTGTTATTAAAAGAAATCTAGACTGGTAGCCAAACATGCATGATGAGACAACATTTATATATTTCCATTGATAACCTTTAATCATAGGTATAACTTAATACTATTATGATTTACTTTCAATTTAATTCCCCATATAACCCTTTAAGGAAAGCAGCCAGTAAAGATATTTCCAGAATAGCATTATGCAGCAGCAAAAATAGAGGTTTTGTTTTGGTTTGTTTGTTTCTTCCAGTTGAGAGAGAATTCTTC
The DNA here is from genome assembly GCA_004025085.1 of Thryonomys swinderianus. Taxonomy (NCBI): domain Eukaryota; kingdom Metazoa; phylum Chordata; class Mammalia; order Rodentia; family Thryonomyidae; genus Thryonomys; species Thryonomys swinderianus. Next base: position 24,180 of record PVIC010020733.1, read on the forward strand.
CACTTTATGTTTTTCTAGTCAGTTTTTCTTAGTACATTCTTTAAGGGAACAAACTTTTCAGTTTGCTTAATATGTTTTCAGGGAACCCATTTAGTGCTACCACATTGAAAAAAATATGTCCTGCTAATTTGGTCATGACCATTCAGCCCATCATATCACACCTGCAAAAACTCTCAAAATAATGATACCACTTCAGTTTCCAAAATGCTTTTCTGTTTCAGTGTAACACAGCAAGTTAGCTATAAGACCGTATTAAACCCCATAAAAAGTAAATATCCATAGATTTTCCTGCGTATCTAATCACTGGTATATTCTTACTCTTTTAATAGAAAGATTTCATGAGTGTAGAGCTTGCTGATGGACACATAAAAGTCAGCTATGATCTGGGTTCAGGAATGGCTTCCGTTGTCAGCAATCAAAACCATAATGACGGGAAATGGAAATCATTCACCCTGTCAAGAATTCAAAAACAAGGTGAGTTTTTAGAGTAAAAAGGCAGGATGGATCTTCATCATGCCATCTGAAGCCTATGAACCTAATCAGGGGAAAGACCTTGTCTGTAATTTTAGCTACTCTCAAGTCCTGTGAAAAATGGATCCAGTCATTTCTTTGCCTTAGATTATAGGTAGTTTGGATTAGACAAGACGGATTGAAAAGCCAAATAGTTCTCTGTCATTTTCTTTGGAAACTGAGAGCTTAATTTGAAAGCCTAAAACTGTCTTACAATGTGTAAGATTATATCCTGTAATAGGTCTGAAAAATGTTGTGTGCCTTTCTTTCTCCCTATTTTGCTAAAATGTTTCCTTTAGAGCCATCCACAGTAGAATCTGTACAATAGGATACTGCTACCAGTTTTTGTTTTTTTAAATGTTAGAATTTATGTATATTCCAGAAAATACTTTACCAGTTATAATGTGGTATTATTATGGTTTTGATACTTATAAACATCCCCACAGCATTTTTTTCATTTATAACATAAGCAGATGTTTTATTTTGTTGCTATTGAAAAGAAAATGCACAGTCAAACTTACCCCTGGTTACAAAATGAGTAAGATCTCACAACCAAGACAGAAAGCCAAGCCTCCTAGTTTTGAGCATGGCATTATTGCTATGTATAATTCCTCTATTTCTATGTACTATGATATTACTGATGCCTACAAATGAAACAGATACCACTGCTAATATAAATAGATCTCAGGATGATGACACCAATGTGACACTTCATGAAAATTTAGATTTACTTTCACCCCAGCTTTTGTTCCTGCATTTTGGAAGTATCTGTCAAGCACCTCCTGAATACTGTGCAGGAACTAATTGACACACAAAACAAGCCTTTGGCTTCTAGGAACTTGCAGACTAACAGGGTTGGAGGAGAGCACTGATTGCGGGGAGCGGGGTGCTCCCGCAGTCCCAGGAGAGGGGCAGAGCTCCTGCTGCTGACGTGCAAGCGGGCGAAGCGCTGGCTGCAGGAGGGGCACCTGGGCGTTTCTCAGAGATGACTGTTGGGGAGCCCGCAGCCATCGCAGAGCAGAGGGCATCATTTCCAACTGTGTCTTCTTACTGTGGGAGACAGAGACCAGAATGAACTCTGGCTTCTACAGTGGTAATGCTGCCACGGTGTCCACAGCTCCTGTGTAAGAGGCTCAGTCCACGGGCACGTATTACAAGCTCCGTGTTGTTCTCCGGGAAAGAGAATGTTTCAGTCACTTAACCAAGTTTTACCCAAACTTCTGTACTCACCGGAGTCTTCCCCTCCCTGCCATCTTAACTTCCTCCAGAACACACTGTAAGAAACACTACCAGGAGTTCCATAGGTTGAAAGACAGAAAATCATCAGAAGAGGCTGAGATAACATAAGCGGCCTGTGAGCTGAGCAGGGAGGTCAGCCACAAGGATCCGTGAGTCTTCCAGGTCTGGCATCGCTGGATGTGTGCTTTAAAGAAAACAGAACTTTGTGCCAGGTTGGAGTACAGGTTTCTGACAGTTGAAAACCAGTGCCAGCACTAAACTGAGCAGACAGCAAGAGGAAGAAGAAACAAGTCACTAACTTGAAGGAGAATAGGAAATAATGGAGTTGAAAGACAGTTGGCATATTAACAGTGAAGAGCTTCTTGGTATACTTAATATGGGGCCTAAGATTTAAAATAAGATCTGAAATTATCCCTCCCTTTTCTTAGATAACATTGTCGATGATATTCAAGAACTATTAAATAAAAGAAAAATAATGTATTTTCTATAAAAGATTGCTTAGTGCTATTTTGTACACGTTGTATTTGTGGCACTTTGGGCACTGGTAGCAGCCCAGGGAAGCAGTGTAATGGGCTGTAGTTTCAGAGGATCAGAGTTCTAGGAGTATGACAGACAACTAGCCGTCATCATCCCCTTCTTTTTTTTTTTTTTTTTTTTTTGCTTTTTGGAGACAGGGTCTCGCTTTGCAGTTCAGGCTGGCCCCGAGCTTACTATGGTGCCCAGGCAAGCCGCCGCGAACTCAGCAATCCTCCCGTCTCTGCCTCCCGAGTGCTGGGATGACAGGCATGAGCCACCACGCCCAGCATTATATGTGGTAACCGGGGATCGAACTCAGGTCCTTACAGCTTGCGAGGCAGGCGCCGGAACCACTGAGCCAACCCTCCGGCCCATCATCCCCTTCTTGATGGCAGCATCTAAACAGGGATCAGGAAACCAAGCACTCAAATCTAGGGTAAATGATACAAAGCTGTGGATCACACAGATGTTAAAATAGCAAGTTAAAGAAGACTCCATAAAGGAGACAATAAAACACAGTTGAAGGAAGCAGACATAAATCTTTAACCTGATGTTACAGAAACAAGAGTCTAAAATAATCAAATTTAATTTTTATGTAGAAGAAAATGCTCATGGAAGATAGGAGCAAAGGAATCCAGCTTCTTTGGAAAATAGAGCTCACTGGAGGCTTTGGCACAAACAGTCATGGGATAGTCCATCCCAGAGCACCAGAGCATGTGGCACTACGGGGAAGAGGACAAAGTGAGCATACACCTGTTCTGGAGGAAATTTGGCTCTAAAACTGAGAAAAAGGAAGGGGCAACAGCTAAGAATGGGAACAGAGAGGTCTTGAAGTGAGAACACGCTGCCTTTCTCCCTCAGTTCCCAGGATATAGTAAATGTTCAGTAAATGTTTGTTGAGTGAAGGAGTGATTCTGATCATTTTTTTGGGCAGCAGAGAATGTACTAGTAAAGAGGAAGCAATGAGAAATCCAAAAGGAAAGAGCCATGCACATTATAGCATAGCCCCTTGAAAACCACGGCTCTGAGACCAGAGAGACAGAATGAGAAATCGTTTTTCTCACAAGAGGGTGGGGGAGAAGAGTGAACAGTGAAGGCAGAGATAAAATTCTAGACATACACTCAGATTTTGTGTTAACTTTCTCCAGAAGCCCTAAATTTTGATTGGACGTGAAGGCATAAAGGTAGTATCAAGGAAGACGTAGTCAAACAACAGAGCTGAACAAGAAGAAAAAACAGATATGCTCATACCAAAATGAAACAGAGAAAGACACAGGAATGTCAGGCTGTGTGGGATGATGTTATGGACTTTAAATGTAGAATTGTGTTAGATAAATTACATTAAATGTGGTATAATATAAAACATGGAGTTGGAATGACTCAACTGTGTAAGGGAACAACTGTCACCAATTGACACCTTGTTAACATAGTTCCTATAAACAGCCTGATATCTAGACTTGTGTTATTCTGCCCATCGAAAGAAGTAACCAAAAGGTCTGTGGACCTAAGCAGCACTGGTCCACAGTCACATCACAGTGCTGCATAACCTTGAAAGTAGTCAGCTGGAGATGCATAGCAACAAGGAGGGTTCTCCCCCATTGGTGTGATTTTCCAGATTCCCACTAGACCCATGGAGTTATTATCACATGGTCCAGAAACAGGAAGGGGCATTTTCTTGTCCTACACAGTGTCTTCTGCTTCATTCTTAACTTGGTTTCACCCCTTCAGCATCGTTGGCTGAGGGCCTCTTTCATAGGCATCCTCTGTGGGCTGCACTGCGCGGTCTCAAACACCTCAACAAATGCACTGATAATCATCATCCCATTTATGACATGAATGGTTTGAAATATCTCTCTGCCTCCTGTCATGTACTGCCATGGTGTTACATTTTTAAGCCATATTAATCCTATGAGAGTCGGTTATTCAGAAAGTTGATTCTCAGGTTACACTGGGAACTTCTGCCTTCTCCTTCCCATGGCTGTTCCCTTTTCTCTGTTATCCCTGTTGTTTCATCACCAGCTTTGCAAGTCAAATATGTGAGATTTGTATTATGGCGTAACTATAGCTAGTCTGGTCTTCTGTATGTATTCTCACATATATAATGTATAGTACCTGCAACATTGAAAGTGTTTTACTCTTCTAGCACTTTAATTAACCTGATTAGATTATCTATTAGAAATAAAAGCATGGAAGCCATAAGAAGAATGAAGCAAAGGTTATAAGCAAATAGTTCACAAAAGAAAAAACAAGTACATATTTCTTATATATAGATAAAAAGTATAATTTTAATAGAGTATAAGAATATAGTCACTTGTAGCAACATTAAATGACCACAATTAAAACACTAAATCAGAGTCATAGTTGGATTTAACATAAGGAAAATGAAAATAATTCTAAAATTATTACCATGACACAGTCATTTGAATGTCTAAAAGATTGGTCACACCTAATGCAGAGAAATTGAAAGTCTTACACTGCGATGAGGATCCCAAATGACAGACAAGTTTCCAGCTTCACATCCACATAAACTGGCCACTGCACTCTTAGATACTCACCTAAGACACAGCCAAGCATATCATTGGGACAAAGACATGTTCATGCCATGCATGTCACCATTATTTGTGGTTTTCAAAAACTCAAAACAGGGCCGGAGGGTTAGCTCAGTGGTTCCGGTGCCTGCCTCGCAAGCGTAAAGACCTGAGTTCGATCCCCGGTTACCACATATAATGCTGGGCGTGGTGGCTCACGCCTGTAATCCCAGCACTCGGGAGGCAGAGACAG
>PVIC010020734.1:0-29229 GCA_004025085.1 Thryonomys swinderianus
AAAAAAACACATCTTCTTTATCCAGTCTTTAGTTGATGGACATTTGGGTTGTTTCCAAGATTGGGCTATCATGAACTGAGCTGCTATGAACAAGGGTGTACATATGTCTTTCCAATGTAGTTTTTAAAATTCCTTTGAGTATATTCCTAGCAGTGGTATAGTAGGGTTGAATGGGACCTCTAGTCCTAGTTTTCTGAGTAATCTCCACACAGATCTCCACAATGGTTGCACAAGTCTACAATCCCACCAACAATGGAGAAGGGTTCCTTTCTCCCCACAGCCACGGCAGCACTTATTGTTGGTTGATTTTGTACTAGCTGCCATTCTTCATTGAATGAGATGAAACCTCAATGTTGTTTTCATTTGCATCTCTCGAATGACCAGTGATGTTGAATATTTCTTCATATGCTTCTTAGATGCTTTGACTTCTTCCACTGAGAATTGTCTGTTCATTTCAGATGCCCATTTTTGAATTGGGTCTTTAAACTTAGGGGGACTGATTTGTTTAAGTTCTTTATATATTGTAGATAATAGGCCTTTGTCTGATAAACTGCTAGTAAAGATTTTTTCCCATGTTGTTGGTTGTCTTTTAGCAGTGACAGTGATTTCTTTTGCTGTACAGAAGCTTTTTAGTAGGATGAGATCCCATTTATTGATTCTTTCTGCTAGTTCTTGTGCTATAGAGGTTTTATTCATAAAGTCTCTGCCTAAGCCCATATCTTCAAGAGTTTTGCCTAACCTGTTTTCCAGAAGGTTTGTTTCTGTTTTAATGTTTAAGTCTCGTATCCATTGTGAATTTAGTTTTGTACAAGGTGAAAGAGATAGGTCTAGATTTAGTTTTTCCAGCATCATTTGTTAAACAGGCTGTCTTTCCTCCATTGAGGGTGTTTGCCTCCTTTTTCAAAGATAAGGTAGCTTAGTATATCCAGGGTTGTTCCTGGATCTTCTAATCTATTCCACTGGTCCTTGGGTCTGTTACTTTGCCAGTACCATGCAGTTTTTATCACAGTGGCCTTGTAGTAGAGTTTTAAGTTGGGGATTGTAATACCTCCTGCCATGTCACAGTTGCTTAGAATTGTTTTTGCTATTCTAGGTCCCTTGTGGTTTGGCTGGCCCCCACATTTTTGAAATATTTTCCCATGGATTTTACTTTACTGTTTCTGTTGTATGGAGATGTTTGTGTGAACAGGTATGTGTGTGTGTTTGTGTGTGTGTATGTATTTCTACCAAAATTAAGGGTGCTTGTTAAAAATTCAGATCACTTGATTGTATTTAAAAAAAATATTTGAAATCTTGGAAATCTGTTTTTCATTTTTATTATAGATACATTTTACAACATTAACGTTCGGAAAGCACTGGCCTAAGTCATATCTCTTGACACTGTCCATTACATTTTGTGAAATCTGTGGTGACTCTTTGGGGTTTTTAGGTATACTTTGCTTTCTTTCCTCCTTCTCTTTTTCCTCTATTTTTTTTTATTTCTGCATGAGGTTGAATTTTTTTTCCTAATGGCAATTGGATAGATTTGTAATTTGCTTCATAGTTTCACCTTAGGTGAAAGAACTATCACAGATGAGCAGTGATGTATTATCAACCAACTTATACAATTTTGATATGGAGAATATGGGGAAAAGTTTAAGCGGAAAGTTCAAAACAGAGTGTTAGTGTGGTGGCCATCCAATATTATGTGTATGTCAGCTTAAAGGCCATAACCAAGAACCTAAAGGCAGCCTCCAAGTATAACATGATCAACACGGTGATCACACCTCCTATCTACCCTTCTTACACTGGGAATTGAATTCCCACAACTACTATGATTGTAGCTGAATAATTGTGTCCTGATTTAATTCCATTAAAATTAACCACCACAAGATGTGATCTACTTGCCTGACCAGCCCTCCCACCTCTTCCATTGCTTTCATAGTCATGAGTTTGGTCTCCAAACTGCTCTCAAAACTTTGAGAGTAATTAAAAACAGTAACCTTCCATGATGAAGTAATACCATTCTTAGATCAAGTGTATAAAAATCAAACAGATGCACCGGGCAATGGTGGCTCACCAGCACTCGGGAGGCAGAGACAGGAGGATTGCTGAGTTTGAAGCTTGCCTGGGCTACATAGTGAGCTCAGGGCCAGCCTGAACTACAAAGTGAGACCCTGTCTCTAAAAAAGAAAAAAAAATCAAACAGATGCTTCCAAAAGTTTGTTACAGTTCCACTTGCAGAAAAAATCAAACTATTCAATGTGTTACATGGACATAAGTCTTTTTCAAATTGTTTCACTGGTTCCACCTGAAAAAGGAAACTGAACTGAATTTCTGGTGTTCAGCAAACCAGGATTTTTAACTATCACTGACAGTATTAACAAGAGAAAAACACCGGAACTGAATAAATCTGCATTCTGTAACTGGCTGTAATGTGTGTGCCTTATTTATGGCAGCAAGGAGCAAAATGGTACAGGAAAAATATATTCACAAGGGTTTTGGAGAGCTGGAGGTATCATAACTACACTGTTGTCAAAGCTGTATTCTTTGCATGTTTGAAGATTAACAGAAAGATCCAGTGAACAAATATTAGACAAAGATTTATGAACTTGCCTGTTGTTTTAAATCATTCCCTCCTAGCACATGGAAATACATGAAATTCCTCCTTTTGATTGATTGCCTCAGAGTATGATGAGGAATGAGCAAAGGAATGGTTGGTGATTAAACCTGCTAATTCCTGATTTTGTGTGGACACCTGTATGAGATTTATTATATGTGCTGGATGACCAATATTATTCCCATTGAGTTCTTTAAAGTGAATTATTATATTAATTTTTAATGGATTATATTGTTTCGTGAGGGACACTTAGATGATGAGTATTTTCCCTATTGTAGTGACATTCTACAATAGCATTACACAGCATTTCAATTCAGGTAGATACAAGAATTCTATTCTTTGAATCTTTTCTGGAATTAAACATCAACTAAGTTCAAAAGTAATTTTTTATTTCAACTCTATAAAGTATACAACAGGCACTCAGCAATTACAGCTGCAGGAAAAATACAGAGCAAATCAAAGCAGGTTAAATTTATGAAAAAGTTTTTAATCTACATCAAAAGAGTGCAAGTGGTCACTGACCATTTGATGACAGTTGTTGCATTCTGACTAACAAAGGACTCTTTCATGTAGAACAAGTCGTAGAGGACAAAGAACCATAGCTATAAGAATACAAAAGAACTGACCAGTTGTAAAAACATCATACACTGAAATAAACTGGATAGATAATGCTTAAAGAAATGTCTCTTTACTCAGAAAGCCCAAACCTCTGAGTCACTGCCAAGGTCCCAGAGCTCTGTCTGTTGATGCAGGGGCAGATAAAAAGGAGGGCTAATGACATACTCTCCACGGTTTGCTTTCTAGTTCTGTTGAAAACTCTCCTTATAAATGATTTGCATATACAAGAACTCAGAGAAAGCATCCTGTTTTGTTGAATGGTGCACCAAGGTACTGTGTCATCATTGGTTTCGTAACGAGGTGTGATGAGCAGTCACTTCCAATTTTTCTTTTGGGTTGGACCATTGTTAATGGAGCCTATAAAGTGAGATAGTTTAGAATTTGACTGCACTATGTTTTTTTTAAAACGGAATCTGCACAGCTTAGCAAAACAGGAATACCTGTATACAGACTGATAGTGTGTCATATATTAATTTGACCTGCACATACATTTATACATTTCACAGAAATGACGCTGTATCTCATTAACGGATACACAGCTCTGGTACATTTAACAGAAATAAGAGAACGACTTCATCATTTCTGTAATTGATCAATATTATATAATAAAGGCTTATAAATTGTTAGCAGAAAGAACTGTAAAACGCAGCAAGCTAAGAAAGGACAACATTTTGAGGTGTCTTTGTCTTTGTCATGCAGCATAACACCAAATTTTTTTTAATAAGATGCCATGAATTTAAGGCACTTGCAACAATGCCAGATAGCCAGGTCATGTTCTAAACTATAGGACAGATGAATAACAATACTGTGGACATAATTTTCAATAATACTGACAATTATGACATTAATTCAAGTCTACTTGGACCTAAAAACATTATTCTATACAAATAAAATGAAACAATAATGCTGTGAAACACTAAAAAAAGTTATATGTACCACAAAATTTCACACAAAAATATCTATTTACATAAATTTTCATCTGTGGTCCTATTGTGAAATAAAATATTGTTATGGATAATGCACAGATCACCTCTATTGTACTATATCAGCTCTAATACCCTTGTGTTTAATGTGGTAGCTGACTTTTTTAAGTTTAAATTCATCCTCAGTTCAGTCATTCAGAAGTGAAACAAGAAAAATTTAATAGTTGAGTTTATTACTGTTATACATGTGCAATTCACATGTACCATAATTTTCAGCAAAAATATGACTCAAAGAATATAATCAGAATAAACTTGTTTCAAATGCTACATGGATCTGATTCATATCTTAATAACAAAGAAGTTAACAAACATAAAAGTCAATTGTAACAATTTTCCAGAAATCATTTTCTCTAATGGATTCAATGTACCTTAAATATTACAAAGTTCTTTCATTTTGCAGTTTTCAGTTTTCCCGTGAGTTAAGACACACAGAAAGCCCTTATTTCCTAAACTCAAAATATCAACAAGAAAGTCAGTTAACAAACAAGTTGACACTATTCCGACTCATCCAGGTGTCCTTTAAGAAAAAAGGGGGCCATGAAAAATTCAGAAATAAAAGTGACATGGACTTTATGAAGTTGATCATGAATTATAGCCCTAGTATCTTCATTAAGACAAGATTTAGTTCCTTAAAATTAAATGTGGAAAACCAAATGAATGTTCTCAGTAAATTATTTTTGGAAGATATAGTTCACCTTCATTTTTTAGTGATTGCTCTAGATGTCTCAGTGCAATGGTGTGGATGAAATGAACAAAGATGCAAGTACTAGTAGGAAAAAACCCTACAGTTACATTGTACTGAATGCTACTTCTTCTTTCTCCATAGAACTCATGGGACTTACAGGTTGTCTTAGAATTGAACCATAGTGCCAGCAACATCCACTTAGAAGTGCTTATTGCAGGGACTTTGGGCTACTTAGTAACTCTAAAAGCACGTGCCTTTTCTCATTATTCTAGAGAGCCTTTAGCGTGGTTGACTGCACTACCTTCCAATGAACATTATTGAAAACATAAGACAATATGGAATTGTATAATTACAAAGCCCAATTAAAAGAAATATAAAACTTCTGAAACAAAATTCAGAGCCAGATTTTGTTATACTTAATTTTGTATTCCAAACTCTGTAGCAGAAACAGATAGCTTGGTCAACAGACTGATTTTTGAGAAATTATTTATAGGAGGGAAAGCTCCAAAGACACAAAACTAATAGTATCTTAGGATCAGAATTTTAATTGAATTTTATTCTAATTCTAGGTCATTTACCTTTTGTATTTTTATCCTTCAAGGTATTTTAGAATATTCTATCCTGGTATTGTATTTTAAAGCAATTTTGAGTTTGAAAACTTAAACTTCATAATACATGCTTTCTCGGTTATAATATTATGAACTAATTGGACGTACTTTTGTGGTAACATATATATTAGGTTGATTTTTAAAATTCTATTGGATAAAAGCAAATTTATACCAGTTTACACCAAATTTATACACAGCCCAATTCAGGACAGCAGGAAGGTTCCCCATCTATCTGCATAGGCCAAATCCTACCTGTCCAGGAAAAGCTCCCCAAGGTTTTGCTACTTATAACTATGGCCACCTGCCCAGCTAGCAGCACATCTGATTTAATTTGCAGATTCTTTTCCTGATATCAAAATATCAGCCTGATGTCTTAAATACCAGCATTTCCTAGCTATGACACTTCAGGAGCACAACGTTTCTGTTCTTTTTCATTATATTTAAGAAATCAGACTCCTGTTTTTCTCTCCAGTCCCTTCCGATGTTGATGAATGTCTGAGATCTCTCTAGAAAAAAATTAATCAACAGGTGGCCTGCTTCATAAGGTTCCTGGTATATCAGGATAATTTTGACTCTGTGTTTACTTTTTGTTCTTTCTCTCTTTCTCTCCCTTTCCCCTTCCTCTTGCTCTCTTTCTATCCCTCTCTCCTTCCCTCCCTCACCTCTCTCTCCTTCTTTTAGGTTCAGGCCTAAGACAAGAGGCTATTTTTAATTACCTTTTCCGCTCAAATCTAGATCATGTTGTATAAGTGAAATCTGACATGAGTTTGGTTTAATAAATTTAGTGAAAATGCTTGAGTCTGGCTAGACATACAGTGATTAGAATTTGTGTTGTCCATTCAGACATTGACATTACACATGAAAGATATACATAGCACCTATATAGTTTTTTTGTTTTACTTTTTGGATGGGTCTTTTTCCCTCCCACCCTACCCTACCCTTATCCCAAGGGTCTATTTTTATAAAAGGGAATATTTTAAGCCTCAGTTTGAGGACATATTAGGTAATAAATAAAACCAATTGGCTGCTAGGCATTTATTTCCAGGACCATCTTTAAGTACAATATCTTTTTAAAAATATGAAATGGTTTTGTGAATTGCCTTTATCTCCACTCTGCCATGCCAATTTGTCAAAAGAAACAAATACTTCATGCATTTTTTTTCAATCTGCGGTGAAAATGGCATATATACCTGCTATGAAAGTTCACAGCAGAATCCATAGCAGTTGTGCTTTTATCATATCAATTTTTAAAATCGGTCTGAAAGAAAAGGTAACATTCAGTCTCGTCATCAGCACTGCTGGGAAATAAAATCATGAAACTTCTAGCACTGATTTGACATGAACTCTGTGGCCCACGGACATGCGGTTCTCTTGTACGGTATATACACCGGCTTGCAGTAAAGAGATGTCACAACCTTCACCTGAAGAAAGGGATTAGCCCAGGCTCTGTACCACCATTGTCTATCGTACCTAGGATATCACTTCTTTATCGTCTGGAAGATTCTAGCATTGATAGACTTGTTTCCTACAGTCTTTCAAATTATAATCAGAGCAAAGCAAGGTCATTGCAATAATACAAAACATCTCTTTACTGGTGAAAGGCTTTGCTACAGGACCACCATGTAAACTGCTATTTTAGGTTCAAACAGAAAACAGGTAAAGAGCACTACTGTCATCTAAGCGTAAGTCCTAATGCCACTGTAGTTACTGGAGCAGCATCGATCAAAGGCATCACGGTGACCCCGAGCACTAATCTTCTCTCTTTCCCTCGAGTTTGCTGGCAGCTGTGTCTCAGCAAAAGCTGTCTTCAGCAAGGCAGAAGCAGGTAAGAGAAATACATTAGAAGTCTATGTCCCAGCCTGAGTTGTCATCAGGGGGTGGTTCATCATTGTCCTCCGGGAAACTGTCAAAATTGCTTGTGTCTGTGGGAGATGCAACCTGAAGTGTGAGAGAATGAAGAAGAGACATTTGTTTTTTGTTTTTTTTTTTTTAATGGAGTTCCAAATGAGAATTCTGTCATAATTCAGTTTTGATATTTTTTGAACTGATATACAAGCATTATGCATATTAATGGGTGACCATGAGACATTCAATACATGTATGCATCGTATGTTTTTCTTCTTTTTTGAGACAGGGTCTCTCCTTGTAGTTCAGGCGGGCCCTGAGCTCACTATGTAGCCCAGGCAAGCCTCAAACTCAGCAATCCTCCTACCTCTCCCTCCCGAGTGCTGGGATTACAGGTGTGAGCCACTATGCTCAGCACTGTGGTATGTGGTACTGATTGCTGGTGGGCGTGAATCACCATGCCCAGCATTGTTGTATGTGGTTACCGGGATCGAACTCAGGACCTTGCACTTGTGAGGTAGGCGCTGGAGCCACTGAGCTAAATCTTCACCCCTATGCATCATATGCTTAAATCAGTTTAACTATATTTAATCACATAAATCTGGCATTTCTTTGTAACAAAAATTTTCAAGACCCCTTCTTTAGCTATTGGACATGGACAGTATTTTATTGTTATTTATAGGTGGCTACTATTCAATAGCGCACTGCAAAAACACACACCTTGTTGTCATTATCCAACTGTACTTAACTGCCCAGACCCACTTCTCCCCGTCTTTCCCTTTTCCTGGCATTCCCACCATTCTACCTTGTATTTTGGTTCCATGTTTCACTGAGATCCTGTGGAGTTTGTCTTTTGTGCCTGATTTATTTCACTTAACATACTGATCTCTAGTTCTGTTCATGTTGCCACAGAGGATGGTATCTTTGTGTGGCTGACCGGTGTCCCACACTTACTTATTGATCAAGCTAGAATTGTTAGAAGCATGTTCTATGCATCACTTAGTCAGTGACAGCTTTTGAACATCTACTGTCATAGGTTTTGTACTCTGAAGTGGGGGTAGCAGTGTTCAGTAAAAGTCAATGGGGATTTTACCCTTAGGAGGATGTATACTACATTAACTAAGAAATTGTTTGAGTAGATGATCACAAAACAACCATATATAAGTATAAACTGGCAAGTGGAATGAAAAACCAAATATGAGCACCTTTCACTCCTCAGCTACAATCCCAAGTATGTTATGAAACAGATTTCAGTACTGATGAAAAACAGTAATGCAATCAGATCAGCTCTGTTTCTGATCAATAGAGTGTAAACAGTCCACGGAATAAAATGGCTGTCAGAAAGAAAAACTTGGGTTGGAGATTTAGCTCAGTGGTTCCAGGACCTGCCTAGCAAACCCCAGGTCCCTGGTTAGATTCCCAGTAACCACATACAACAATACTGGGTGTGGTGACTCACGCCCACCAGCAATCAGTACCACACTCCACAGTGCTGGCCATGGTGGCTTACGCCTGTAATCCCAGCACTCGGGAGGCAGAGGCAGGAGGATTGCTGAGTTCAAGGCTTGCCTGGGCTACATAGTGAGCTCAGGGCCAGCCTGAACTACAAAGTGAGACCCTGTCTCAAAAAAAAAAAAAAAAAAAAAGGATCTTCTCTTTTAAAGCCTAATGGAAGGAAAAGAAAGATGCAGTGTGCCTAGAAGTCCTTCAAAATCACGTTGGGGAGGGCAGGAGAGCTAGAAAACCCAAGGTCCCTGTTAACCACATACAACAATACCAGGTGTGGTGACAAATGAAAGACAATTGATAAAACTGATTTAGCTGCAAGTTCATTGTACTCACATCCATATGTACTTAACATTTACAGCAACAAAAGTTAACTCATACTCACCACTAAATGACCAATAGTTTAAAAAGGAGGGTAAAATATACAGTAACCATCTCAAGACCTATGTTTTTAAACTTGGACATTAGAATATGTCATTAGTTTACATGGTACTTTTCCTGTGGTCTATTCATTCATTCATTCATTCATTTATCTTTTGTTTCTGTTTTTGATTTTTTTGACATCGGATCAAACTCAGGACCTAGTGTTTGTGGGGTAGGCACAGTACCACTGAGCTACATCTTAGACCTTCTTGTGTTTTATTTAATGTGATCATAGGATAAAATTTTAAAATAACAGTTTTATGTACTGATATAAACACTGTGAAGCACACCACATAGCTACAAGATGGAAAATCCACTTACACTGGGTATTATGGGAGGTGTCAAGGTCCCTTTTCTTAAACCTTCCCAGTTAAAGCCTTCAAACCATCTAGAAAAGAAAAACAGTTACAGGCATTGTCTCTTAGATGAACATCTCATCATGAGTGTGGTACAAAGCAGCTAGGTAAATATTTTCATGGAACAAAAATGTTTAACTCAAGTGTATTTTTCCAATTAGCTTACTTTATACAATGCACATTTTCAAAAGCATAATTGTCAAATTTAAACACCAACTTCTATACACAACTTTGTTCCCTGAAACTTTAGTCATAATGTCTGTGTAACTTTGTTCCTACACTATCATTATAATTTGATATATTTCATAATATGCAAGGCCCCAGGTCTTGCAGTGTACTTTATTTTAAGGAGGATGAATCGGTGGGTAGAAAGTCGGGACAGAAAGTTCACTTCCCATTTCCATCCCCACTCAGTGTTGTAGCCTCAGCTAGTTAACCTGTCCACATTACTATGTTTGTCTCTTCACAACCCATTTTCTTGATGATTTTGCATTTTATTCAAAGACAATTGTATGCACAGCTTCCCTGTGAAAATGAAGAGCATGGACTGTAACCTTAAGAGTTTTTGTTTATCTTTGAAAAGTTTCACTATTGGCAGATGCTTACACTAAATTCTTGGCAGGTTTCTAGATACATATTCAGAGGTATCTCTGTAAAAAAGTTCCATTCAGAGGATCCCAATTTCCCAGCAGTGTTAGACAAATAGTCCAAGAAAGAAACCAATTTGGGTTGGGTTAGCTTTGGGACATGTGGCCAAAATGGGGCAGATATTTGATGCCAAAGATGCCGGTATTGTTTGAAAGACTATACAATGCGTTGTTTTTCTGTCCTCTCACCTATTTGGGAGATGTGTGGAAAACATATATTTTCCATTTAATTCAAAAATAAGGTACTATGTAGTGGACAACTTTATTTTTAATATTCTGATAGAGGATTAAATATTCCAATTTGAAAGTGTTCTGCAAATTGAATGTGTTCTCCTTAGTATGAGTTGAGGAAAAGTGAAGCAGTAACTTTTCCTGCTTAGAAAGTCACAGCTGTATTTAAATATAATTCAAAATGCTCATGGATGGAACAGGGATTTAGATGAAGTGGTAGCACACCTATCTTGCAAGCACAAGGCCCGAGTTCAATCCTGGGCACCAAGAAAAAAAAAAAGCATTCATAGAAAGACCTTTGAAAGTCTAATTTGTCTTCATTTTCTCTTTGAGTGTTCTTGTTGGTAACTATATCAGTGACATACCAATAATTTTTAAAAAGTCACCTTGAGAGAGATATTCCTCAGGTTTTCTGAACTCTAAAAATTAGAGTTATAAGAAAAGAACACTTACTTGTGCTTTTGAATGTCTTTCACTCCATTTTTCAAATTTCCTAACCTTTCTGATGGATTGTCCCTAAAAGTAAGATAATAATTTTATTAAATAATTTTTCACATCATGGCCCTTTAAAAATACAGTGGTTCAGCAATTAGGCAAGGCAAAGGAATATAGATAGGCAAGGAAGAAGTTAAACTGTCGTTATTCACCAATATATGATTCTCTATATAGAGGATCCTAAAAACTCAACCAAAAGACTGCTAGACTTAAGTGCCAGATTTAGTAGTGTAGCTGGATACAAGATCAATGCTAAAAAATCAACAGCCTTTGTGCACACAAACAACAGACTTACTGAAAGAGAAAAGGGGAGTCAATCCCTTTCACAATAACACCCAGAAAAATGAAATATCTAGGAATCAGTCTAACAAAGGAGGTGAAAGACCTCTACTCAGAAAACTATGGGACTCTGAAAAAGGAGACAAAAGAGGATATCAGAAAAATGGGAAGACATCCCTTGTTCCTGGGTAGGGAGAACCAACATCATCAAAATGGCTATATCCCCACAACTACTATACAGATTCAATGCAGTTCTGATTGAAATCCCATCACCATACTTCACAGAGCTAGAGAAAATAATACAAAAATTCATCTGCAACCACAAGAGACCTAGAATAGCAACAGCAATTCTAAGCAACCATGACATGGGGTATTACAATCCGCAACTTAAAACTGTACTATGAAGTCACTGTGATAAAAACTGCATGGTACTGGCAAAGTAACAGACCCAAAGACCAGTGAAATAGAGTAGAAGATCCAGAACCAACTCCAGATACACTAAGCCTCCTTATCTTTGACGAAGGAGCCAAACATCCTGTTTAACAAATCCTCTTTAACATCCTTTTAACAAATGGTGCTGGAAAACTGGGCTTTAACCTGCCTAAAACTAAAACTAGACCTATCTCTCTTACCATGTACTAAACTAAAATCACAATGGATTAGACTTAAACATTAAAACAGAAACACTAAACCTGCTGCAAAGAAGGTTAGGTAGAACTATTGGAGACATTAGTTTTGAGAGAGATTATGAAAAAAACTCTAAAGCACAAGAACTAGCAGAAGGAATCAACAGATGGGATCTCATCCTACTAAAAAGCTTCTGCACAGCAAAATAAAATCCACTGGTACAGCTAAAAGACAACCAGCAACATGGGAGAAAAATCTTTACTAGCTGTATCTCAAGGGCTTCTATCTAGAATATATAAAGAACTTAAAATCAGTCCCCCCAAGTTTAAAGACTCCATTCAAAAATGGGCATCTGAAATGAACAGACACTTCTCAGAGGAAGAAGAAAAAGCAGCCAAGAAGCATATGAAGAAATGTTGAGCATCACTGGTCATTGGAGAGATGCACATGAAAACACTGAGATTTCATGTCACTCCTCAAAGAATGGCTGCTATTGCAAAATCAACCAGCAATAAATGCTGACGAGGCTGTGGGGAGAAAGGAACCCTTCTCCACTGTTGGGATTATATAGACTTGTATAACCATTGTGGATATCAGTGTGGAGATTCCTCATAAAACTAGGATTAGAGGTGCCATTTGACCCTGCTATTCCCCTGCTAGGAATACACTTGAAAGAGTTAAAAGAATCATATCGTGAAGACATGTGCAACCATGCTCATAGGAGCTCAGTTTATGATAGCCCAGTCTTGGAAACAACCCAGATGCCTATCAACTGGAGACTGGGTAAAGATGTGGGGTTTTTATAAAATGGAGTATTACTCTGCTATAGAGAATGACAGGTTTCAGTGATTTATGTGCAAATGGACACACCTTGAGAACACACTAGTAAGTGAAATAAATAGGTCACAGATATGTAACTACCATCTTTTCTCTGATATGAGAACCTGTAGATGTAATGAGTTCTAAAATGTATGATAGATTTTGTGAAATAGGAAATATTCAAAGGAAATGTGGCAGGTGAAAGTAATGAAGGGAAAGAATATTATTGGAAAAGAAAAAAGCACATGTATTTGGGGGAGGCGAGTTGTGGGGTGGGTAAGGATATGGGTAAAAATGAGAATTTGTGTCACATACTGGTACCAATTCCCCAGTGTTGAGTGTGATTGTGAGCTATATATAAAATGTACCAATGAAGACTTCAATTAAAAAATACAATAGTTAAAACACTCACCTGCATAGTTTTTTAATTAAATTAGCAGCATTTTTAGCAATCTTCTTTGGAAATTCAATCATGTCAATCCCCCTCAGTATGATGTTGTAGGTTTTCATAGGATCTGGGCCTGAGAAAGGCGGGCTGCAAGAGAGAGAGCTCCAATGAGAGGTACTATTTCTACATTGTGAATAAAACCACTCAGTCCTATAAAGTCTACAGGCATCCCCGATTCTCCTGCTGAGTGAAAGCCCTTAGCACATCATTTGGCAAAATCCTAAGTGGGTCAGGTGTAACCAGTGTTGCCTTCATTTCTCTTTGGTTCAGCTTGGTGTCCTCGGTCATTCACACCTCCTCCTGCTTTGCTCACACTAATTAACTTGTCTGTTACAGTTGAGATGAAGTCAGAAAGCAGTAGGAGGAGCCCAAAAGCATGAAGGACCAGGCTGATGCTCAGGCCATCGCCACCCTCACTCGCTGGCATCCATCCAGGCATCACAGCTTCTCCGCAGCTCTGCAACACCAGGGCCTCCCCCCAGCTCTGGATGCTGCTCACCTTGCCTGGAGGTTCTGCCCATGTTTGTCAGCTAAGGCCTTGCTTGGCTTAGGCCCAGTTTAAAGGTTAAGTTACTCGTCCTACTCAGATCAACATAACAGTGTGACCTGTTTCAATTAAAATTATCTAATAATCCAATCTAATACTTGATTTTTAAAGTTTAAAGATTCCTATTACAGTACCATTATTCCATTTATTGTACCTTATAGTCACTATCTATTTTTACTTTTAGGTGGCTTTATTCTCCACTATTCAACTCAGAATTGAATACTTTGCAGTTAATAATAATCAGCAACAAGTATTTATCAGTCTTAGGCTTCTACAGAATAGTGCCTTTCTTACTATTTATTCTCAGATGACCTAACTTATGTATCCTCTTTGGTAGCAAGATATAATACTCAAACCCTACAAGCAAAGTCTGTTGATTTTGGGGGTAGATACTATTTTTTCAGGTAAATTGACTTTACTTGCAAGTAAATACATTTTCTTTCCATTAAGTACTGGTAAACAAACTTTAAATTTTGCTACATATCGTAAATTTTAATTGTTAACAGTTTTCATGACTATGCCATTCTGTAGTAAACTTGAGCATGACTGTTACATCTTTTCCTTTTAAAAAATAGTTATATGAGTATATCTCTCTTTAGAAAAGTCTTACAGATTTTATTTTTACCCTTTATACTTATTAGTACTTCAACATATTTCTTCTTATGAAATTAGAGAATAGCATATTTTCTTTTGTTAAGGGCTGTGAGGGCATGGCTTTGATTTGCTGTACAAGCATTTTCTATTTAATGTGTTTTACTGTGTCAAATATATTTAATTTTATTTATATTTTATTTCTTACGAGTAAACATTTGCAGTATATCCCTTACAGGGAGTTGGTACATGTATGTAACACATCTTAATTTTTCCATCCCCTCCTCACATCATCTTACCAAATTATCAACATAGTAGCTTCTTAAAATAAGCATATAATTCTGTTTAGATAAATCTTAGAATTTAAAAATTTCTATTCATTTTATGTTTTGGTTAAATATTCTCCTCACTCTTAATTTGCCAACTTTGATCTAATTTAGCTTAAAAATGAAAAAGAACAATACCTTGAATTTTTAGTATTTTTACTAATAATTTTGCTTTTATATGTTTATCTTAGACAACCATTTTATTATTTTACCAGTGGCTCAGTTAATGACAGTTACTTAGGTTACTTCCATCATTGTCTGTTCTTGAACATGGGACATAGGTGTCTCTTTAGGGTACCAATTTCCTTTCCTTTGGAAATATCTTCAGTGGATATTTCCAAAGGAAAGATTAGCTATAGTTTTAGTAATTTTAGGTA
Organism: Thryonomys swinderianus; assembly: GCA_004025085.1. Classification (NCBI taxonomy): domain Eukaryota; kingdom Metazoa; phylum Chordata; class Mammalia; order Rodentia; family Thryonomyidae; genus Thryonomys; species Thryonomys swinderianus. The sequence continues at coordinate 15,011 of PVIC010020734.1, forward strand.
AACTGTACCTTTCTGCCTGCAATGCCCTTTCCTTTTCTCTCTGAATCTACATTTCTTCTTTCTTTAAGGCCCAGCTGAAGTCTTACATACCTCAAAAGCTCCCTGGCCAAACCCAGTCCTTTTCTGTTCTGTACTAGTCATCATAATTTTATTATTCCATCTTTAGCACATGCTATGGGTTATATTCCCTCTTCTTTCAGTTTGGGCCTATGAGGAGCTTATAATTTGGTCATACATCTTGTGATATCCCTTGTACCTTTTTTAGTTATTGATTATAGTATCACATGAAAGATCAGCAAAATAGTCACAGTTCATTTAGATATAAAATTGCTAGCAGGTTCTTTTCTACAGATAGTTGACCTTAGAAATCTTTATACGATTAAACTTCCATTGCTTTAATTCTGGTTAAGTGAGTGGGCTCAAAAATCTCAAAGATAGAAGACCTGTTTGCATTTATACATGTGTGCACACACAAAGAGGAAATAGCAGTAATGAGTATAATACCTGCCAGTCAGAAGTTCATACATTAGAATTCCCAGTGACCAGTAGTCGGCTGAAATGTCGTGGCCTTTGTTTAGGATGATCTCTGGGGCTACATACTCTGGAGTCCCACAAAAAGTCCATGTTTTCTTTCCAAATCCTATTTTCTTTGCAAAGCCAAAATCAACCTAGTGATGGGACAAGAGCAAGATTTTTAAATCACTTATGCATAAACCGTACATCAGTAAATTACTTTCTTGAAATATGCTGGTGATTAACAACACACAAAACAGAAATCAGGTATATTTTGGAAACAAACAAAATTAGCCTGCTCAAATTCAGTTTCTAAGGAAAATTTGAAATCTGAATATCAGATAAAATCATAGCAGGAGAAAGAAAAGCAAATCTTTCTGAAAATACTTTCCACTTTTCTGTTTTTTTCTTTATTTATCAGAGAAGGTTTCTTCTTTACTCAAAAATTTTAGAACACATGGTGAGCCTATCTAGTATCTTCAAGATTTAATAGGACTTCATGCAGTGGACAATTCACTTAGTATTAATTATATGAAAACCCACTTTCTTGTTGAAGAAAGTGAGCAACATCGAGATAGCACCGAAGACTTCTCCTTGGTAAATGTAAACAGAGAAAATTGAAATGTAGTGTGAGGTTTTGAAAAAAAAAACCTTTTAAAGGATGAGTTGAAAATCAGAACATTTTTCTTTTCTAAGACAATTGAGACTACACACAACTGAATGAATTTTCCTATGAATAAAAATTATAAACTTTAAAAACACAATGATGCACTGCTGACAGATTCAAATCCCCAAACGCTGTGTGCTTTTAAGTAAGAGAAATATGCTTCTCCATTACAACTTTAGAATTTTTGACCAATTGCAAATGCTATTTTATCAACATAGCCTGTGTAACATTACTTTCAAAGTCCAGCTTCTCTCCCCAGCATTATTCTAAAATCTAAAATCATGAAATGCTTTCCAGTCTTCTATAATGTAAACATCCATCACCCTTAAATGGTAGAAGGCTCTCTAGAAAAACTAAATTCTATGAGCTTCTTCAGTTCAGCTCTGTGAACACGTGCCAGCAAGGGTGACTTCTCATACGTGTACAAAGCACATTTTATCAGGGTATTAGCAATTCAAAGTTAGCCAATTTAATTCTTGGTTCCTTTTACATAATTAAAATATTTCATGGAAAACCACAACACTAAAGTCTTCTTCTAAGGTAAGATAACATACAGAAGAATACAGTTTTTTAATGTTTGCAAATGAACAGAGTTTCACAAACAGTATTGAAAAACTGCAAGTGCAAAGTCACATGTAAAATGTGCTCACCAGCTTGGCGTAACCTCGATGATCGAGGATAAGATTTTCTGGCTTGAGGTCCCTGTAAATGATTCCCTTGGAATGGAGATAAGCGAAAGCTTCCACGACGCAAGCTGTGTAAAATCTCGTCGTCGAATCTTCAAATGAACCCCTGAGAGAGAAACGAGGGATGACGAGGACAAGAAATTACTTTTTATAAGAAGGGTGCCTCCCCCATTTCATTATACTCCTGTGCAAAATATAACCCAGAGACCAATGTCTTGCTATCACATGATTGCAATTCCTTTGTGTTTTCTAAAATATCTGAGGGTCAGACCAAGGAACTCTGCATCGTACGTGAGTAGCATGGTTTAAGTTCCTGCAGGGCTCAAAAGAGTTCAATACCATTCTAGCTCTCATGTGCTTAGTGGCTTCCTCTCAAAAACCCACTACAATCTAAAAAGGTACAGGTTGATCCCTAAGGGCATGAAAAATACTAAATTAGAACCTGTATACCAAGGACAGGTTTATGGATTTATTTCTACTTTATGTAAAAACTTGTTTTTGACATTTTATACAATTGATATATTTGCTTCATGAAAATCTTAATAAAACATATTTTCAACAAATTGCAGCATGTGTTGGTATCATTCTTACCATCATGCCATCAGCTAAATACTCTGTTTTTCAAACCTCTGTCACCAAAAAATATTTACTTCCATGCTACTCCCTTCTTACTAGTAGGAAGAGTTAGAATTTGAAGACAGTGAAAGGAGAGAAGGAACTGGGACAGAATAACTTGATTATAATGCTTAGCAAAAAAACTCTCTCCACCTCTGTCTCCGCTGTTTTTCTCTTTCAAGTGTATTTGTATATTCCTGTTAATGGATTGATTGAATTACCTAACAATAAAGGAAAAAACCTTCTCATCTAAGGTTAACACCTCAGTTCCAGAGAATGCTTTACATTTCATAGATAAACTGTTGTTTCATCAAGTAGTATGTTCAGTTTAATAATTTCATAATTCCAGAGCATCAGAGTAAATGACGTCTCTTGAAATGACTGAGATGTCGAAGGAATGACAAGGACTCCAAAGTGCTCAGGGAGTTTCAGACCCAAACAGTAGCCCTGAGCTTGTATCTGATGCCTGTTTGCATTTTGGTGACATTTAATTTTCTTTCAAAACTGATGAGAGAAGTTTCTTAAAGCAGGAAGTAGAATAAGGCCACTGTTTTACAGTAAGTCCAAAGCTACAACATCTGCCATTTAGATTATTTTTCAAAAATAATGTTTCAGAAAGGTGTAGTTTTCATTTGAACTACTAATGCCCCTGCCTTTTATTGAAATGATCTGCTCTTTCCCTAAAGAGATCATTCCTCTTATATAGCTTTAGAAATATCTTGTCCTCTAGGTTAAAATTTTTCCTATAATTACTGAGATTCTTGAATCTCTCTCAAATGATATCTGAACAGAGAACTGTGAATTTATGAAAGTGAGAGAAAGTTTGTGAACTGCATCCACAGTAATACATGAAAACATATATTTTCAGTTTCAGTCATTCTCTGACTTTGTGCTATCCCTGGTAGAGTGACAGTTCTATCATCCTGGGTATCAGGAAAGGTATTGGGGTATCACCTCCAAACCTCTCCATTCTTTGCCCTTCAGAAAGTTTTGTAAATAAAGAAGGAAAGGAAGGGAGTGAAATAGGAAAGAAAGAAAAAAAAACGAATCAAAATCCATCATGGACAGGTACAAATTCCCTATGATGATGTGATCATTATGTAAATGTAAGTTATGCCAATAAAGTAAGTTTTTTAAAAAAGTTAAGTGTATTTGCCTATCAAGGATGCCACATTTCTTCCAGTGAGAGAGATTATTTGCTTTAAATACTTATGGTCTATGTATACATAAGTAACATAACAGCTTTTACCACAATGAGTGGTGTATAAACTTCAGTCTTCCTCCATGAGAAACACTGCAAGGCAAAACAAAATAGTACCTGGAACAGCTTCATTTAATTTCACATTACATGTCTTGTTTTAATATGCAAATTCTTTACGTTGCAAATGTCTGTGACTTGGGCGCATCTTTTGGAAAGCATACAAGTTCTTGATTACTGTTCACAGAAGTGATTTTTGCAGTTGTGACTGGACGAGTTCTCTGCCTTCCAATGAGTTCAGTGGTAAAGTCACTGAACGTTGAGAGGAGGGTAAATACATATGTGAGAGACCAGCTTCTCATCAGATATCTGCTGGAAGGCATATTTATGTTCTGAATAACCTGGTCATTGGCAGGAAGATGGAAAAAGCCTTAATACAAACTCAGGATCTAGAGAAGAGACTCTAGGTTGGGAATGTAGACATTGTAATAATAATGTTGGGATCAGGTCAGGATACTTTTAGTGTTTGATTTATTGTAATTAACCACATAATCCTGCATACAAGATTCTGTTCTGCCAAATGGTACTAATAATTTCTATCTCACCAAGTTGTTGTAAGGATTCCAAGTACTGTTGCACTTAGGATGAATGCTTTGCACTCAATAATTAATGGCCATGACAGTCGAGCATGAAAAACTATCCTTTGGCCATTGTATCTTATTCGTAAGAACATTAACATAATAGTGGATAGGTACAAAGTCTTTGGAGGAGAGGGAATTTGCAACACTAATTATCACTGTTAAGTGCCTCTCACTACCAAATGTAACTGCTGCAAATCAGCTTTAGAGTTTTCTGCTGGGCCAGAAGGTTAGCTCAGTGGTTCTGGCGCCTGCCTCGCAAGCGCAAGGTCCTGAGTTCCATCCCTGGTAACCACATACAATGCTGGGTGTGGAGACTCATGCCCACCAGCAATCAGTACCACATACCACAGTGCTGGGTGTGGTGGCTCACGCCTGTAATCCCAGCACTCGGGAGGCAGAGGCAGGAGGACTGTGAGTTCCAGGTTTGCCTGGGCTACATAGTGAGCGCAGAGCCAGCCTGAACTATAAAGCGAGACCCTGTCTCAAAAAAAAAAAAAAAAAGAATTTTCTGCTGAACTCTTTTCTATCACCATGCTTCTCACAAATGAACAGGCAAAAATGACACTGCGAAAAACCCGCGCCTTTCACCATGAAATGAACTGACCACAGATTGGACATCTTTGATCTTTAGTTCTTGACAGCCATGTCTATTTGTTTCAAGGTCTCTCTGGTCCTGAGCTATTTTAGGACTAGGGCTGTTTGCTTTTGCTTTACTGAAAAATCAATAAAATCTATATGCACAAAAACGATTCATAACTAAGCATCAGATGTGAATGATTTGTGGATTTTAAAATATACATCTTGAAATTGGTCACAAAATATAACATTAGGGTGACTCAGAATGAAAAATTACTATTAGTATTGGAAATAACAATGCAAACTTGATCTAAAACAACAGTGAAAGGTTTTATCAACAGTTTCAAGAGTTGTTTAAAAAATAAATCACTTGTGCTACATAGTTCTTTGAAATAATAAATTGTACCTTGACAGCTATATTATTTCACATGAAACAAATAAGGCATAAGCTCTATGCCTTCTTTGAAAAAGGATGGTTGTAGCCAAAGGGAATAGAGTATAATTTGAAAGAATTAGAAGTCTGTCTGTCTATCTATCTATCTATCTATCTACCTACCTACCTACCTATCATCTATCTCTACAGATATATATGTAGATACATATACAGGTATTCAATATATATTCAAATTAAAATTTAATAATATTGTGTAATTTGTCATAAATGAGTCTGGAAATGTCAGAATATAACAGTAAGAAAGTATTTCTCATCAAAGGAGGCCAGGCAACTCGACTAGTAGTGACAATATGAAGTACGTTGCCATTTGTGCAGCCTTAGTGCCAATTGTTAGGAGGTTAAATTACTACGAAAGTAGGTTAATTTCTTTAGAAATACCTTCAGTCTATGCCATCTAAGTCATATAAAGCTCATCTAAAATTGGATTTAAATAATCATCCTCCACAAAATAACTAGAAGCAAGAAAAATGACATAGAAAATTACTCATTATTCATGAGATTTTAAAATATACCGAAGATGACAAATAACCACAAAGTGAGATATGTGAGACTCAAAAAGTATGGTCTCTGCTATAATTCTTTAGGCTATTCATTGCCAAAAAATTAATCTGCACGGGAACAGGGAGATAACAAGAGGCCCAGAGAGAGTGAACCTCGAGTCCTCCTCGTTGAACTTAGGTTCCGTTTTCTAAGATTCTGATATCACTTTCTTAACCTCAGAAGGAAAATCCATTTCTGTAGAACACAATGCTGAGGTTGCGCGGGACCCTGAGGGAAGAGGAAGGGATTTTTCCCAAAGGGGAAACCCTGTAGGGGAGAGGACTGTGGCGAGGGGAGGGTGGATAGCGGCACGACAAAGACAGCTACAGACTCTAACAAAAAGCCCTAAACCAAAAGTCTCTGTAGCAGCTTATCTGGGTGCCCTCTCGGTCCGTCTGCTAGGGGTCGGCTTGCTTTTGTCTTACAATAAAGTGGTTTCTGCTTTCCTTCTACCATAAAATCCTTTTGCTCAGTCCTCTTTTGACTTTCTACGTTGTAGCTCTTAGTTGAGAGAAGAATACACTAACCAGATGGTAACACACATTTTAAAAAACTAAGGAAATAACTGAGATATTAAATCTCAGCAGATTAAAAATACATTAAATATTACTGATACATGACACATGTATAGGTAATATGTTATATAATGTGTTAATATGAATACTAATTACATTTATTTTTCATAGTAATCAATAACGTCTTTTATGACTCTTCAGGGCTTGGCACAGAAGTGAATGATGCCAAGGAAATTTCATGTGTAATTTATATTAGCTCCACTGGTTTTAATGTTGAAACAAGTATTTCCGAATCTTTTGGAAGAACAAGATTGCTATTGTGTCTTCACGTTAAGCGTCTTCAGGGAGTATTGGGAGCACTGGGGGGAACTTAGTAGCTTCCTACATCAGGGATGATTAAGAAGTGAAAGGAAGGGTCAAAAATCAGCCTGTGCAGACCGAGAAAGGAACTCCCACTGTTTATTTTTCTTTTATTTGCACCTCCTAAGGGAAGCTGCTGTTTCACAACCAGCCTCTGTTATCTCTAAAGTCAATATGTATCTCACTCAGAAGCCTCAACTTCCATTTATGACCAAACAAAATATAAAATCAAGTCAAACGATCAAGTCAAACTTTCAAAGTGAATTGAGGATTGATGTCTGTGCATGTTTCATGACACATAAAGTGGTTGGAAGTTGAGTTTTATCACTATTGTTTTTATCAGTCTAGTAGAGGAACTAAATTTTTTTGTTTTTGAGACAGGATCTCACTTTGTAGTTCAGACTGGCCCTGAGCTCACTATGTAGCCCAGGCAAGCCTCAAACTCAGCAATCCTCCTGCCTCTGCCTCCCGAGTGCTGGGGTTATAGGCATGAGCCACCATGCCTGGCTAAATAGTACTTTAAAAATCTATAGCTGGTCCTTTTTCTGTGAAGCTTATTACTGATCTCCTAGTTAATTCCACTTGCAAATCTCCTATTGTAATTCCAAAAATGGGAAACAGATTTCAAGTAAATCACTATATCTAAATGTTAGGCCAAAAATGATACAGTAAAGCCACAGTAGGATATGTGAGATATTAATTAACAAACCAAACTATTAATTTAGTGAAACAGCCCTATAAATTCTGAGGAATCAAATAATATCTACTTTATCATATATTCTCCAATAATAACTAAGAATATAATAGTTTAGTACAGTAGAGATGTGATTTTTCTCCTCAATGCAAATATGAGGCCTTCCCTTGTAGGCAATTTTATCTATAATTTTAAAAGTCTGACGTTACTGTGCTAGAATATAATAAAATGAAAAGTCCGTTTGATACAGTAAAGTCATGGGAGCCAAAGAGCCGAAGAAGCAACCACAGAGTGATATGAAAGTACCATAAGAACACCCCTGGACGTGAGAATGTAAATTGAGGGTTTATAAAGGGTTACTTGTTCTTTTCTGAGGTATTTACAATACTTACAAAGTAAACAATGTCAAAACACGACAACTGTGTCTGTGAGAGAGCATCGTGGCTGCCTTCAGCTAGGTCTGAGGAAGGTCTGGCCAGGGAAGGAGAGTCTGAGCGACAGGACTAGATCAAATAAGAAAAGTATGGAGGGTCTCGTAGTGAATGTTCAAAAGAACCGAGTGACTCCTGAAAGATCCGTAGGTCACTCCCAGAACATGATCAAGATTATATGCAGGTACATAAAATTATCATCTAAAAAATAAGTGAACAGTTGGTGTGGGTAATAATCTCCTAAGATATAGGGCCAATTTTTTAAGAAAGATAACTTATCTGTTATATAAATAACTATAAATATGAGACATGGATATAAATATGAGATAAATAATTAAAACACCCTGATTTTGTCTACTTGATAAACATCCTCTAGACAAAATTTACTTACCTGGAAAAGCTAGAAAGGTAAACCAGATTCTGTATATGAAATACTGAAAATAAATGGATTTTCCCTCCAAAATAAAAAAGAACAAAAGAGCTGGATGAAAAGCTGTGCTGTGTTAATTTTGAAAACAAAGACAAATGAAAAGTAGGGGAAAAATTAATTTGAAAGGAATTCTTAGTGTCATGAAAGGCAGACAGCCCTTCTGAAAACTGAATGGACCAAATAAACTGACAGCCTAGTCTATAATTATAAACTAGCTATCCCTCTCTTCAAGTTAAATTATAGCACTCAATTTTAGGACAACTTCAGAATTTAGTCTGACTTAATTATTCATGAACAATGGCTTGTATATGTAATTTTCCAGGGACCATTTTTATGGCAAACTAAGTCTTTATATAATTGGCTTATGTTTATATATTATTTTAAAATATAAGAATATGCAAAATATAAATGAAATTATTTAGCCTTTACAAGAATGGACTCTTCTTACAGATGTGACAATGACAATTGTGTTTTTAGAATCAGAATAGAAATCTCAAATCTCCTACCTATCCCTGAGAATGGTCCAGAGTTCTCCACCTAGGCAAGCTTCCATCAACATATACAAATATTTGCTGTCCTTAAATGTCCTGTATAACCTGTGAATTGCAAACAAGAAAACAATGGTTATGAAACCTATCATGTTTTAAAGACTAACTTTTGAGTCTTAAGGAACGATTTTCCCTTTATGTTTTTATTGACACAATTTTACGTACTTATGGGGTATATTATAATGTTTCAATACATACATAAACCCTTTAACATCTAAATGAGGTGTTTAGTATGTATATCACTTCAGTTATGGTGTAGATTTACAATGAGGAAGAATAAACCTAGGTGCTCTATTATGCAGTAAGGCCAATTATAGTTAATGACATTGTAGTGAACTATTCAAAGCAGCTAAAAGGAATATTGAATGTTATCACAAATGATATACATTTCTGAATACTCAGACTACAGTCTTTTGATATGCTGTACTCTAAACTTTTGGGGATTTGTTTTGTTTGTTTGTTTTTGAGACAGGATCTTTCTATGTAGTTCAGGCTGGCCCTGAACTCACTACAGTTTTTCCACCATCAGACTCTGATTGCTGGAATTAGAACTGTGCATCACAGTGGCCAGTAACACTTGAAATTTTGGTAGAAGAATAAAAAGCCATAACTCTACAAATAGGGACTCTTAGTAGTACTCTCAAAGTACTAAGGTAAAAGACTCAGCTGTCATTTTTTTCCTAATTTTTTTTCAAAATACTAAGTATTTTATTTTATTTTATTTTATTTTTGTCTTTTTGTTTTCTGAGACAGGGTCTCGCTTTGTAGTTCAGGCTGGCCCTGAGCTTACTATGTAGCCCAGGCAAGCCTGGAACTCAGCAATCCTCCTGCCTCTGCCTCCCGAGTGCTGAGATTACAGGCGTGAGCCACGACGCCCGGCCTAAGTATTTTATTTTTTAAACACCAGCCCTCTATGCAGTGTTATAGGTAACAGGTTATAAATGGAATGTTAGAAATAGACTCCCACTTTGGGGGGAAAAATATTCTTTTTGAAGAATCAGACTGTATTCTCTTAAAAAACAGAGAATCAAATTTTTTTTTTAACTGAAAAAACTTTCTCGTGCTTCATTGTGTGGATGAAAATGTGGTAAGTGGGGCAAGAGTGGCAGCGGGAACTTTGCCAGCTGGTCCCTTGGAGGGTGTGGGCAGCGCCTGTACCTCACGATGAAGTCCGAGTGAGCCCCCTGCATGATCTGCTTCTCGGAGCGAATGTGCTCCTGCTGTCTGGTGTCCACGATATGACGTTTCTTGAGAATCTTCATTGCAAAAGTTTTGGATTCTTCACTTTTCAACTGGACCTTCAAGAAAAGCAGAAGGGATCAGTGAACAACAGCGCCTCGATGCGCCATACCAGCATGCATCTTTCTCCTGGAGTGAACGGACAGACAGAGCACTTAAACGGACCCTGGCTACTCCCGAGTAACTCAGGCAGAAAATCCTTCCTAGAACTACTCAGGTTAAAACTCAGAAGTCTCTGAGCACAGTGGTACACACCTGAAATTGAGAGAAATTGCGAGGCTGAAACAGGATGATTGCTGCCACTTCCAGGCTGGCCTTAGCTACACAGTGAGTTCAAGGCCAGCCTCCACAAACTACAAGGTGAGACCCTCTGTCTAAACAAGGTGACCACAACAACAGAATACCTCACAACTCAAAACCACTGTCCATTTTCCTTTACGGGAGCAGATAAGATGTAACTAATTCGACTCCAAAGTGATTGTTTTGGCCTCATAGATGAGAAATATATATATGCTTGCTGTCAGTGATACTGTTTTATTCCATGTAAGTGTCTCAGTATATTTTATAGTTTTTCTCCTTCTAGGCCTTTGTGCTCTACCTGGTTAGCCCTAAGCCATAAATCTGAAGCTCATGAAACTCAGGAACTGACTCTTGTCTCTGCTGAGCTGCAGATATACTGCTATAGTGTTACTTCTTTTTATCTCTCAACCTTCCTTTCTCCAGTTAAAGAAAAAACATTGTAACAAGATTCCCTCCAGCATGGAGGAAACTAAAAACTGTTTTTCTCCAGCATGCATCATATCTTTGATCTCCAACTTCACTCCTTTGTTGTTTTAACTGGAGAGAACTAAGCTGAGCCTCAGTGTCCCCGAGATGCTCAAGGCAATGGCAGCAGCCCACGTGGCTTCTGGTGGCTCCGAGGGAGGGCTGGGTCCTCTGGTGCCATCCCGCACACGAAGTGCTTGTGCTGTGAAATTTCAACAGGGTGGCTTGTAAGGAAAAGGGGGAACATAATAGAGTAATTGCCTAATACCAATAGAAGGCAGTTATCAAGTGTTCTTGGGCAGCAGTTTGCCCAAGATAATATCAAGTAGCCCATGTTTCTCAGAACTAGTGAAGACTTTGGAGAAATAACACAGCGAGCTGATTCTGTCTCTCAGCTGAAGCACAGCCCTCCCCTCTTTAGTCATGAGTTATTTAGTACTTCACCTAAGGAGGAGCAAAGTGCTGAAGTGTTGTCTTCACACACACACGTACAGGCTGAGTTCAGTCCTAGGGGACCTCAGTGTAGCGAGTTTCTTGGAAGCAAACATGAGGACACTTCAAATAAATGAGCTTCGGTTCGCTGTCACTTTGCGTACATTTTGAGGACAGACAAGATTCTCAACCAAAATGGAAATTTGGAAACATCTTAAAAGGCTAAAGGCCCCTGCTGTGTCTGAGGAAGTCTCTTTTTTAACATGAACTCTTCCAGATGAAGGATTGGTATGATGCCCATGGCTTCTGTTGTAGTACACAATAAAACACAAGACATGCCAGGCATGGTGGCTCATGCCTGTCATCCCAGCACTCGGGAGGCAGAGGCAGGAGGATTGCTGAGTTTGAGGCTTGCCTGGGCTACATAGTGAGCTCAGGGCCAGCCTGAACTACACAGTGAGACCCTGTCTCAAAAAAAAAAAAAAAAAAAAAAAAAAAAAAAAAAAAAAAAAAAAAAAAAAAAAAAAAAAAAAAAAAAAAAAAAAAAAAAAAAAAAAAAAAAAAAAAAAAAAAAAAAAAAAAAAAAAAAAAAAAAAAAACGGAAAAAGAAAAAAACACAAAAAAACAAACAAAACAAAAAACACAAGACGTGAAAACTCCTAAAAGAAATCTGGATGGGCCACAATGATGGATGAGCTGTCAGGGTGCTACAATTCAGACAAGGAGACACAGCGCCCCTCCCGAGTCCCAACCAGTTACACAACTGAGGTAGATTGTTGTGGTATGAATGTCTAATGTAAACATTATTCCGCTTACTGATAGCAATATTTTAGACACGCATAGGGTCTGATGGGAGAGTTCATCTTGTAGGTTCGCAGGTCTGGAGTTGAATTCTGATTCCACATAGTCTGCCTCAAGCTCTGGGGCCATCGCTTCACTGTTCTAGGCCCTAGTTCTTGCCGAGGAGAACACAAGCTACCATGCAGAGTTGCTTTCTCGATGATACTGTCACTGAATAAAGGCAACTGTTCCTTGTTGTCCCTTGTCCTGCTCAGCAAATTTACAGCAAATAGGACAAATCAAATATTACTGTTTAAAATGTTCCCATTTCAGGGAAGCAAAGGTCCATCTATTGCCTAGTGCCTCCAAGCTACCAAGAAATGGCATTGGGTTCATCCTAGTCCCAAGAGAGGTGAATACAAAACAAATTATAATGTAAGAATTGATGCTTTGCCAACCAGAGTTTAATGGGACCTGATACATGTAGGCTCTATGGGAAAAGCTGTGCTTTTATTACCTTAATTTAAGTTTCACTAAAGCCAGGTGAGAGGTGAGAAGGGTCAGCCCTTTCTCTGGGCATCTGTAGAGACCTCAGAGTGTCTTCAGGAACTGGGGACATTGCTTTACTGAGAATCCGAGGCACTGGATTCCGCCTCAGAGCAGGAGGAAATAAGGTAGGTGGGAAGAGTAGTGGCAGGTGCAGGGAGGAGGAAGAGTAGACACTAGCTGCAGGGACCACCGGAAGCTGTCCCTCTCTGATTGCACTCCGTCGAAACACCACTTCCTTCTTAGAACACAGTCCTTACTCTACTTCTCCATTTCCATTTTAGAATTTCCAGAATGCCGAAGATTCACCGAAGCCAGCTTTCTCACCGAGAAGGCAGAGCGCCCGAAAGCCATCCGTCAGGGGCTCTCCCTCCACAGAGTGGGGCAGTCCTGGGTGCTGGGGTGGTCCTCTGAGTAAACCCCAGCCAGTATGCTCCCCAGAGGCCTTTGGACAAACTGACAACTTCCTGAAGAGCATCAAGGATGTTCAGCTAAGCATTGCTTCTGCCAGAAAAATCTGGCAATCTTCCCACCTAGTCTGAGCTGGGATTATAGGTGTGCACCACCATGCCTGGCAGAGAGTATTAGTTTTTGAATTGCTTAACATTACATAATTCTATGCCTTACTTTTATGATGAGTAACCATACAATTCCAGTTATTCCTAAATGCTAAATTTTAATAACTGTTTATTATTGCATGACTTATCCAAATAATTCTATTATTAGAATTCCATAAACACAGTGATCCTGACATAACATACACACCTAGTCAACTTCTATGCTAACTCACACTGTTCATCTCCTCAACAGACTTGCTATTATTTATTCTTTTCCAATATGAGTTCTCAGATTAAGATAAAGCAATTTATTCTTGGTGAATGTAAGGTAATATGTTTTCTTGTGAAACTATTTAACAAAACTAATCCACGAAAATTTGTAAAGTGAAATTTAGTTTTTCTCTTGTTTGCCAGCTGAGTTATAATGAATTCACTCATGCTAATTTGAAAGATATAAAACTAATGTATGGTTAGAGGTCAGCAAAGAAGGCAAAGTATAATTTTCTTATTCCTCATGCCCAGGAATTCTTCTCAGTACAGTCACCTTAACTCCCCATGTATTTTCCTGGACAGGCCGTCTTGACATGGGTACACAGGGAAAGGCCCTGGCTGAGAGCGTGACTGGCTTGGAGACCTTGTTTGGAGGGCCCACAGGAGAGTGTGGCTCCCTCATACACTTGGCCCAGGAAACAGTCCTCCTCTACTGGGGGGTTCAGCTTCTTCCACTGCCTGCGAACCTTTGGAAGGGATGCACACGAAACTGTCTTTGACTCTCACCTATTACTTGGATTGTGATTTTGGAGAAGTTACTTAATCAAGCTTTCTATTCTCTTATTTTCCATGTCTAATACAGGAAGGACATTCATAGGTTAATTAACAAAGTTAAAATAATAGAGCCTAGGGCCGGAGGGTTAGCTCAGTGGTTCCGGAGCCTGCCTCGCAAGCGTAAGGACCTGAGTTTGATCCCCGGTTACCACATATAATGCTGGGCATGGTGGCTCACGCCTATAATCCCAGCACTCGGGAGGCAGA
>PVIC010020735.1:0-29228 GCA_004025085.1 Thryonomys swinderianus
AAGAAATTTTTTTTTTTTTTTTTTTTTTTTTTTTTGAGACAGGGTCTCGCTTTGTAGTTCAGGCTGGCCCTAGCTCACTATGTAGCCCAGGAGAGTCTGGAACTCAGCAATCCTCCTGCCTCTGCCTCCCGAGTGCTGGGATTATAGGCGTGAGCCACCACGCCCGGCATTGTGGTGTGTGGTGTTGATTGCTGGTGGGTGTGAGTTACCATGCCCAGCATTGTATGTGGTTACTGGGATTGAACTCAGGGCCTTGCACTTGCGAGGCAGGCTCTGGAACCATTGAGCTAAATCTCTGGCCCAAGAAATATTCCTTTTTGATTATGTGGAGGTTCTATTTTTATTTGTTGAGGCCATTTCATACTGTTTTCCATACAAGGTATACCAGTTTATTTCGTCACTCACAGTGGAATAGGGTTGTCTGTTTTCTGCATCTTTGTCAAATGTAGTCCTGTTGACCTGCTGATAATAGCTATCTTAATAGGTGGCAGGTGCAATCTTTTTCTGGTTTTGATTTGCATTTTCCTGGTGGTTGGTGTCACTGAGCATGTTTTCATGTGCTACTTATTGTTGATTCATATGCCACCCTTTGAAAAATATCTATTTAGATTCTTTGCCCATTTTTAAATGGCTTATTTGGCAGCCACAAAACAGGAAGATCTGTACATCCCAAACCAGGAGAAAGGCCTTTGTGTATAGGCGAGGCTAGCCAAAGTAGGGTGTGGCCAATCAGAATGTATCTGACTTTTATCAAAATTATTAACAAGTGAAATATCACTTAGGACACTCACCAGGCAGTCAGTGGCCAGCAGAACGTGCTTGGCTAACATAACAATTTGCCATCTAGGGGTTGGGATGCATCCAGAGTCACCTGGAGGCATGGTGATATTTTCTGCCAAGGTACCTGGCCTCATGTTGAGCTGGAGGCCTCTGGCTGGAAACAAAAGTAGTATCTGGAGGAGGACACCCAACTAACCCCGGTTATCTCCTGGTGGCTCTGCCTCTAACACAGTGGTTAGATTCAGTTTCTACCCTTGGTATCTACCAGTGGGGATTACATGTCAGCACATGAACCCAAGGGTACCTTCTCAAATCTTTTTTTTTTTTTTCTTAGACAAGGTCTTGCTTTGTAGTTCAGGCTGGCCCTGAGCTCACTGTGTAGTCCAGACAAGCCTTGAACTCAGCAATCCTGCCTCTGCCTCCCAAGTGCTGGGATTACAGGCTTGAGTCACCACACCCTGCTAGTCCTGTCTTTTTGGGGATTCATTATATAATGGTCTGTCTCATATTTAGACAGCCATAATTTTACTTTTTCCTTTTCTATTTGGATGCATTTTATTTCTTTTCAGTTGCTCCTGGTAGTATTTTCAGTGCTGTATTGAATAAAATTGAGATAAGCATTCATATCTTGCACTGGAGCTGGAAAGAAAAGCTTTCAGTTTTCCTCTGTTGGTTATGATGTTAACTGTGGATTTTCCACACATGATTTTTTTTTGTGTTGATTTAACTTTGTTTTAAACGTGTTCATTGAAAGCTTTTATCACAAAAGGACTTTGAACACCTATTGCCTTTTGTCCTTTTCAATCAAGGTAATGCTTGTTTCAAAGAAAGGATTTGGGAGTATTGCTTCCCTTTTAATTTCATTAAAGAGTTTGAGAAATAGTGACATTAGCTCCTCCATAAATTTCTTGTAGAATCAGCAGCGAAGTCATCAGGACCTGGACTTTTCTTTGTTAGTAAGCTTTTAATTACTTTTTAAATTTTACAGATTTATATTTGGGTATTTAAAATTTTTATAACTTCTTTTTCCACTTTAGTAGCTCATATATGTATAGGAATCTATTTCTCTTCCTGTGTTTCCCATCTTATTGGAGTACAGGTTCTCAAAGTAGGTATTGATTATCCTTTGGATTTGTGCTGGATCTGTTATAATTTCATTCCTAATTGCATGGATTTGAGTCTTTTTTTTGATAAGACTCACTAAGGACCTATCAATTTTTATTTAATCTGTCAAAGAACCAACTCAATTCGTTGATTTATGTGTGTGTATGTGTGTGTCTTTGTCTCCATTGCATTGATTTCTGCTCTGCTCTCATAATCTCTTCCCTTGTCCAAACTTCGGGTTTGTCTTGCTTTTCTTTTTCTATAAGCTTGAGGTTGAGCATAAGGTTGTTTCCATAAGCTTGCTCCTAGGATAGGCTTTCATGGCTATCCATTTCCCTTATAGAACTGCTTTCATTGTTTCCCATAGATTTCTGTATATTGTATTGGCATTATTGCTTAATTATAGAAACTGTCTAATTTCTTCTTTAATTTCCTTTGTGACCCATTGGTTGTTCAGGAGTGGTATTATTCAATTTCCATGCATTTGTGAAGTTCTTGTGGTTTCTTTTGCTGCTGATCTCTAATTTCATTGCATTCTTGCCTAACAATATACAGGAGATAACTTCAGTTCCTTTGCATTTACATAAACATGTTCTATGACCTAGTATGTGGCATTTACATAAACATGTTCTATGACCTAGTATGTGGTCTATTTTGGAAAATGACTAGTGTATAGCTGAGAAAAATGTGTATTCTGGCCAAGGATTTAGCTCAGTGGTGCCGTGCCTGCCTCACAAATGCAAGTTCCTGAGTTTGGTCCCTGGTACCAAAAAACAACAAAACAAAACAAAACAAAAAAAACAACAAAAAAACTGAAAGTGCCAGACGTGGTGGCTCACCCCTATAATCCCAGCACTTGGGAGGCAGAGACAGGAGGATTGCTGAGTTTGAGGCTTGCCTGGGCTACAAAGTGAGACCCTGTCTCAAAACAAAAAAATAAAAAAAAAACTGAAAGTGAAGCCAACAAACAAAACAAAACCAGAAAAGAAAATGTATTATGATTACTCTGTAGGTGTCTATTAAGTTCATTTGTTCAAAAGTTTGGTTCAGTTCTAGTATTTCATTGCTGATTTTTTGTATACTTGATCTACTTGTGACAGTAGGACTTTGAAGCCTCCTACTACTTTTATATTTGCTTATTTGATGATATGTATTTGCTTATTTTATTTTTCATGTCTATCAATGTTTGTTTTATATAGTCGGGTAGATTAGCATTTGGTGCATATATATTTATGATTGTCATCTTTTCCTCTTGGATTGTTATCTTTACAAGGATGTAATGACTTTCTTTGGTTCTCTTGTTTGAAATCTATTTTGTCTGCAAAAAAGAGAGCTGGTCCTGCTTTTTTCCACATTCCTGTTGCATGGAGAATTTTTTCCCATCCGTTTACTTTTAGTCTATAAATTTCTTTTTGAATTAAGTGTTTCTTGTATACAGTACATTGTTTGGGTCTTGCTTCTTAATCCATTCTGCCAGTTTGTTTCTTTTGATTGGTGAGTTGAAGCTATTAACATTAATGATTATAACTGATATGTACTGATTTATAACTATCATAATGTTTTCCTGGTTTTTTTTTGCCCCTTCCCCATTTCCATTTAGTTTCTTCCCTTCCCCAATAGTTTCACTCTGTTGGATCTGTAGGAGTTGTGGGCCTCATTTTCTTTTTCTAGGATCTTTAAGAATTTTGGGGGGTTCTGGTTTGGTATTTGTGAAGTTTCTCAGTTGTTCTTTGTTGTGGAAGTATCTTTCTTCCCCATTGATTTTGAAAGGTAGTTTTGTGGGATACATCAATCTAGGTTGGAGGTTGTTTTCTTTTAGAGCTTGAAATACTTGACTCCAGGTTCTTTTTGACTTGAGGGTTTGTGTTGAAAAGTTCACTTTATTCTGATGGATTTTCCTTTGTGTGTGAGTTGTTACTTTTCTCTAACTGCTTTCAATATTTTGTTTTTCTCTTGGGTTTCTGGAATCTTGATTAGTATATGCTTAGGTGTGGATTTTTTTTTTAATCCTGGATAGTTGGAGTCTTATATGCTTCACTTATCTATATGTCAAATCCTTTTCTTTCCTGTGAAGTTTTCTGCTATACTTCTGTGAACAGTTTATGCTTTTTGCACTCTCTTCTGTTTCTTTGTTGACTCAAATCAGTCTTTAGTTACTCTTTTTTGCATCATCTAGCAGCAGCTAGATTGATTTTTCTGTGGTCTCTTGTTATTTTCAAGAAATGTTTCCTTGGTTGGTCACTAACTACAATCCTATCTTCATTGTCTGATATTTTGTCCTCACATTGGGCTCATTCTGCTGTGTAAACTTTCAGTGGTGTTTTTAATTTCTATCTGGGTATCTAACTGGATCTGTTTAGTGGATTCCATTGGTTTTCTGTGCTGGGATTCCATTGTATTCCTGAGTTCCTGTATTTTATTATCTGTGTCTTCTCTACATTGGCACTATCTCTTTTGTTACCTGATAAATTATTTCTGATTTCATTTTTACCAGATCCTCTAGTGGTTGACTTTCTGTTTTTTCTATTTTATTACCTTTTATCTGGATTTCCCTTTGGTGGTCTGGAAATCTGGATTAGTGTTTTATTTAGTTGTCTTCTTTTTTGTTGTTGATGTTTTTGGTTTCCTGGGTTGCTGCCTGTACAATGGTTATTGCAAGTATCTTGCTAATACTTAGAACCCATAGGGAATGGCTACTTCCTGGGTTGTCCTCCATAAGTCTCTACTAGCTCTTAAGCAATCTCAGTTCTGGCACACCAGGGAAGGTACTTTAACAGAACAAATGTGTCACCTTGGCAAAAGTAATACAATTAGTATCATATACAGTATCAAACAGCCCAGAAGGTGACAAACTGTGGCAGCCATTATTCTGTCACCATTAGCTCATGGACTAGATCCATGACCATATATTGAAACTAAGAACTACCTAGAAATATGTTTACAGTGTAGAAGCTTCTCAATATGAGTGGTGTCACCCTTGGGAAATAAGACTTGGAATTGGGGGGAATAGATAAAAGGAAAAGGAGAGATTAGAAATGGAGTTTGAGGATACAGGAAGATCACATAAACTTTGGGAAACTGAAGACCAAAGGAAAACAGAATTGAAGGAACAAATACAAAAAAGAAAAGACTGACATCAACCAGACAACTAAAAACTGTATTCACCCTCCTATAATAATGTAGAAGGAACAGAGAGAGAATAAAGGGACAAAACAAAGAGCGGAGCCAACTGTCAGCAACAGTGAAGCTAGAAACAGTGTTCTCCTATACAAATGGACATGGTTGGGGAAACACAAAGTAGGACCATAGCTGGCTGCTCTCAGTGGCAGCAATGGTAAGCCCAGGGCGAGTCCTCAGTTGGCTCCCTTTGGACAGTTCCCAGCAGGATGCCAGAGAAGGTCAGGTCCTGAGCTTTGACCTCAGGCATGTGCTTCACTGCATTTCCTTTCGGTGGTCCCAGGCAGTCAACACTAGCTATTATATTAAGACCAAGAAGTAGTTATTCTATTTTTTTCTCTCCTAGTGAAAAGCCCATTAAAGCTATTCTAATCTTATCCATTGCTCCTTGTCCTAGTGCTTGGAAGATTTTTGTATGTATTCTTGTTCTGCTCTTGGTTTTCAACAGGTTTGACTCAGTTGAGCACCATAGGAATTCTCTGATGCTGTTTCTTCTCAATAGTAGATCACTGGGCTGGAGGGTTAGCTCAGTGGTTCCGGCACCTGCCTTGGCGCCTGCCTCACAAGCACAAGGTCCTGAGTTCGATCCCAGTAACCACATACAATGCTGGGTGTGGAGACTCACGCCCACCAGCCATCAGTACCACATACCACATACCACAGTGCTGGGCGTGGTGGCCCACGCCTGTAATCCCAGCACTCAGGAGGCAGAGATAGGAGGATTGCTGAGTTCGAGGCTTGCCTGGGCTACAGAGTGAGCTCAGGGCCAGCCTGAACTACAAAGCGAGACCCTGTCTCAAAAAAAAAAAAAAAAAAGTAGATCATTGATTTTACTTGGAATTAGACTTAGGATAGGAGTATGCAAGTCTCTCTTATTTAGGTTTGATTCAGATTTAACTATGAAAAACTTGGGAAAAATACAAACATGTCTAAAGTATACATCACATATTGAAATTCAAAACCACAGTGATAAAGACAGAAGGAAACAAAAGAACTCCAAACAACCAGAAGGGTTGCCCAAATATATTCCATTTAATAATTCAGTGGAAAATAGTCAACAATTCTGATAGGATTATTCCCTAAATACTCATGCACACAAACACATACATAGCAGATTTGAAAAAGGAAGGAGAGGGCTGGGGATTTAGCTCAAGTGGTACCGCTCCTACCTTAGAAGCACAGGGCCCAAGTTAAATTCCCAGTATGGCAAAAAGAAACAAAAATAAATAAATTAAAAAAGGAAGAAAAGATATTTCATGGAACAGGCAAAATTGTAAATAATTGAACTCTAAGTATAAGAGACAATGAAATATTAAAACAGCAGCCAAGCCTCCATGCTAGAGAAGGTTGATGGTTGGGTGCCACTGCAGAAAGGGGTAGAAAACTGTGGTAGTTCCATGTTTGTCCTAAGGTCTGTGTTGCTAGAAGATTACATCTAATAAACTCCATTTGCCTCTTTCAAGAATGGGCTTTCCCCCTGTCCAATCTTCTATTCTTCTCTTTTCTTTCCCTATTACAAGAAAGTTTTCATTGTATATTTTCCTATAAGAGAAATGTAATTTTTCTAGACACAAATAGGGAATAAAATTTCATATTCCTGTTTTCTTATATGCTCTTGTATATGTATATGACATAAAGTTAAAAGAATTACAGGATTTTTTTTTTGTACCTTCATTTCAGCACTAAAATGTAGGTGGGATAACTTTCAAAATAATTTTAATTGTGTTTTGGGGGAAAGTTGATGGCATTAGAACTGGGAACATTGTGTCTCTAGAGAAGTACGTTTTTGTTTTTAATAAAACTTTAATAACATAAAATCAAAAGTACTTTGCCGTGAGATTTTTAGGTGTGGCTGTTGCTAAGATCTTTTCTAAAGTTCATTTTGAGAAGTAGATGAATCTCACCCCAGAGGTAGATTAAATATCTACTGATAGTTCACATTGCTAGTACACTTCTGGTTTGCTCAAGGCAATTTCTAAGCATGTCTTATCAATGGTAGGTCAGTGGGAGCGAGCTCTGGGAAAATGGGACTAGTAATTAAAACTCCCTTGTCCAGTGGTGGCACCTGTGCTGCAGCCAGCTGTTTGTTCCTGAACACTGTATGAACTCACGATCACTGCTCTAGATGACAGCCTCACTAGCTAGTTAGGAAAGTCTCATGGGCTGCAATGTGAGGATATCATTTTAATAATCAACAAGCTTTCTACTTAATAGTTCTCTACCTTTAACCCAAAAGAATAGTTATTTAGGGGCCGGAGATTTAGCTCAGTAGTTCCGGCACCTTCCTCGCAAGCACAAGGTCCTGAGTTCAATCCCGGTAGCCACATACAATGCTGGGCATGGTGACTCACGCCTACCAGCAATCAGTACCACATACCACAGTGCTGGGCGTGGTGGCTCATGCCTGTCATCCCAGCACTCGGGAGGCAGAGACAGGAGGATTGCTGAGTTCTAGGCTTGCCTGGGCTACATAGTGAGCTCAAGGCCAGCCTGAACTATAAAGTGAGACCCTGTTTCCCCCGCCCCCCCAAAAAAGAATATTTACTTAACTGATACAAATTATAAGCACTTATGCCTCAGTTTTAGTCATCAATCTCAAGTTGTTGATCATATATAACTCCTGTTTTAAGTAGCTTTAAATGATTTATTTAATATGAGCTGTATATCTGGGAACCTATGATGACAATAGAAAAAGATTTGTTGTCAAAGTTCTGAGACAATATATTTTTTTTTTTTGAGACAGGGTTTCACTTTGTAGTTCAGGCTGGCCCTGAGCTCACTATGGAGCCCAGGCAAGCCTCGAACTCAGCAATCCTTCTGTCTCTGCCTCCCGAGTGCTAGGATGACAGGTGTGAGCCACCAAGCCCGGCACTGTGGTATGTGGTATTGATTGCTGGTGGGCATGAGTCACCACGCCCAGCATTGTATGTGGTTACCGGGGATTGAACTCAGGACCTTGCGCTTGCGAGGCAGGCGCTGGAACCACTGAGCCAAATCTCCAGCCCAATGATTTTTTATTTTTCTGAATTTCTTCCATGTACTCCATTGGCTTGATTTACTTCTGAACCTATTCTTAAAATTTGTAAGATAACAGTTGACAGTTGTGTGTTAAGAAATTTAAAAATACGTTTTAAACATTTAGGATTTTTATACAAATTTTTGGTTGGATTTTTTTTTTTTTTTTTTGCTTTTTGAGACAGGGTCTCGCTTTGTAGTTCAGGCTGGCCCTGAGCTCACTATGGTGCCCAGGCAAGCCGCCGCGAACTCAGCAATCCTCCTGTCTCTGCCTCCCGAGTGCTGGGATTACAGGCGCGAGCCACCACGTCCGGCATTGTGGTATGCGGTGTTGATGGTTGGTGGGCGTGTCTCCACGCCCAGCATTATATGTGGTTACTGGGGATCGAACTCAGGACCTTGCGCTTGCGAGGCAGGCGCCGGAACCACTGAGCTAACCCTCCGGCCCTATACTTAACATTCTTATAGTTTTGTATAACAATCATAATCATAATATTGATAAAGCTGAAAAGTGAGAATATTTTTCCTGATAAGACATTTCAGAATACCTTTCTGAGTTCAATGGAAATATCTTTTTTATTCTGTGACAATTTAGTTCATATAATTTTATAAAACAAAATGTGATCTTTAAGTTGTGCATATTTTCTGTTTCTTCTGTGTGAATTTTTTTTTGCCTTTTTGTTTTTGTTATGTGATCAAATCTAGGATGTTACTGAGATATGCCCCAGATTATTTTTATGAATTTAAATAAACCTGTTTGTCATCTGAATTAAGTAAAATGAAATGTTAATCTTCATGTAAAACTTATCTGTCCCTTTTTGGTATTAGAGTGTTGTAACAAAATACATATGTTCCTTTATGATTTCTGTCTCTGAAAAGCAAGTTCTTATTTGACTTCTGTGAGCAGCTGTCAGTTTTGTCCTTTTTAGTAGCTATACACAACATCAATAAGAAACAACCTGCTGAGAAAAGTAATTACCACAATTCCATTGCTATTAGTGGCAAAGCATTTTAACTGTTGAGGAATATAAAAAAGTATATTTTACAAAAATAGATCTGTCTCCTTGGCAACCTTACAAGGTAATTTTCATGATTGTTCTTTTAGTTCTAAAAATTGATAAATCGAAACTTTTCAGTCAGTTAGGAATTTGAGAAGATACATTGAATGTATTCAATCAAAGTTTTTGTAGTAACAGTTAATGACCTTGTCTTTCTTAAGCTTTTCCTCACTATTGCCACTGACATATTTCTAATGTATCAGTCTGGTCCAGTCTCGTATTATTAATATCCTTTGGTAGCTCATCATCACCTTTGTATTCTGAGCCTTGTCTGCTTCATAGCTCCGTGTTCTGCTTCTTTTATCCTTGGATCTTGTTGACAATCACAGGGTGGTTCACATGCTTTTGTGTCATTTTTAGAAGGACACTTTTCTGTATTTGCACCATCATTCAAGTAATTTCTCCCCTTCTTTTCCTCCCCTTGCAAGAATTGCTATGTCCTTTGTCCTTTTTTCAATTTGTGTAGTAGTTTTTTGCTTTGGGGGTATTTCTTTGAATAAGCCATGTAAAATATAGCTATTAACCATTGAAATTAAAAATTATTTTTCTATTTATATTAATATAAGTAGTTTTAAATCTTTGACCAATGAAGTATATTGATGAAGTCCTATTAATTTTTCACTGTTGTTCTACTTAGTCCTAAACAAAAAATACTGAAATAAAATTGTATATTATGTTCTTATATTTTGTAACTCTATTTTTTATGAGAAGATATAAAAGAACATGTATGTATGTATGTATGTATGTATTTATTTATTTTTGGAGACAGGGTCTCACTTTGTAGTTCAGGCTGGCCCTGAGCTTTACTATGGAGCCCAGGGAAGCCTCGAACTCAGCAATCCTCCTATCTCTGCCTCCCATGTGCTGGGATTACAGGTTTGAGCCACCAAGCCTGGCATTTGTGGTGCATGGTACTGATTGCTGGTGGGTGTGAGCCCCACGCTTGGTATTGTTGTATGTGGTTACCGGGGATCCAACCAGGGACCTTGCGCTTGCTAGGAAGGTGTTGGAACCACTGAGCTAAATCTCTGGCCCAGAACATGTATTTTTTAATGTAAATCAGTTGGCCCCCAATAATTTATAATCCTTCCTTCGTTGATGTTCTTATTTTGCCATATACAAAACCTTAAATATGCTAGGATTGTTCCTCTCCATTCCTTATTTTCCATCAGTCTGTTTCAGTTTCTGTTTAACTGTCTTATGTTCTTGTTAACTTAAATTCATGGTATGTTTTAATAGTAAATGGTATGTTTATTTTCTTATTTTCACATTACTATAAAATTAGCATCAAATGATATCTTTAATATTTTATTTATCATATACTGTGGATCAAAAATCTTGGCATAAGTAACCTGTAGTCTCTGCATTGCTAATACCAAGGTGTCACCAGGTCCTGTGGTCCCGTGTCAACAAGGCTATGTCTTGGTTTTTTTTTTTTTTTTTTTTGCAGTACTGGGATCGAATTCAGGACCTTGTACATTCAAGGTTGGTGCGGTACCACTTGAGCTAAATCTCCAGCCCTTTTTTTCAAGTGTATTTATGATGTTGCCAGAGAGTGGGGAAAGGAAGAGCAAAAGAGAGACAGGATAGGGGCAGGCATACCTTCAATGACCTAACTTATTTCTGCTAAGTCTCACTTCCAAAAAGTTCCCCCACCTTCCAGTATAGTACCATGACTTTGTGTGTGTGTGTGTGTCACACCTTTTTTGTTTGTTTTAAAAAATACTCCCCTTTATTTAATTCGTTGATACTGTTTTAGGTATACATTATGGTCACAGTCCTCTGAGAATTTGTACCTGTTCATGATAAATCTTTTTTTTTTTTTTTTAAGACAGGGTCTCACTTTGTATTTCAGGCTGGCTCTGAGCTCACTATGTAGCCCAGGCAAGCCTCGAACTCAGCAATCCTCCTGTCTCTGCTTCCCGAGTGCTGGGATTACAGGCATGAGCCACCACGCCCAGCACTGTGGTATGTGGTATTGATTGCTGGTGGGCGTGAGTGTCCACGCCCAGCATTGTATGTGGTTACCGGGGATCCAACTCAGGACCTTGTGCTTGTGAGGCAGGCGCCGGCACCACTGAGCTAACCCTCCGGCCCAGGCCCGATAAATCTTGATCTTACTTTTTTTCATCCCCTGCCCTCCTTAATACCATAATTTGTGATCAAGCTTTAAACACTAGTCTTAAACACATCCAAACTATAGCACCCAGATACAACTTCCTTTTCTACTAATACACACTTAACTTATTGGAGATTTTATTTATTTTTATTTTTATTTTTTTTTGCTTTTTGAGACAGGGTCTCGCTTTGTAGTTCAGGCTGGCCCTGAGCTCACTATGGTGCCCAGGCAAGCCGCTGCGAACTCAGCAATCCTCCTGTCCCTGCCTCCCGAGTGCTGTTGGAGATTTTAATTATAGGTGAAAACTCCTTTTGCTATAGAATATAATCATAGGAGGGAAATTGGTCATATTCATGATTCCACTAATGCTTGTTGTAAACTGTGCAAGGCATCCACATGAAGGGCTTGGAAATCTTGAGGGCCAGGTGAGAACTGTTCCTAGTACAGATAGGTAAGTCTTTTTTTTTTTGCTTTTTGAGACAGGGTCTCGCTTTTTGTAGTTCAGGCTGGCCCTGAGCTCACTATGGTGCCCAGGCAAGCCGCCGCGAACTCAGCAATCCTCCTGTCTCTGCCTCCTGAGTGCTGGGATTACAGGTGTGAGCCACCACGTCCGGCATTGTGGTATGCGGTGTTGATTGTTGGTGGGCGTGTCTCCACACCCAGCATTATATGTGGTTCCCGGGGATCGAACTCAGGACCTTGCGCTTGCGAGGCAGGCGCCGGAACCACTGAGCTAACCCTCCGGCCCCAGATAGGTAAGTCTTTTATCTTTCAAAATATTTTTAGTATTTTTCTACATTTGCTCTTCTAAGTAAACCTAGTTGGCAAAAATTACAGTACTAAATGGACACACCTTGAGGACACACTAATAAGCGAAATAAATAAACCACAGATATGTAGATATTGTGTCTTTTCTCTGGTATGAGAACCTGTAGATGTAAATGAGTTCTAGAATACATGATAGATTTTGTGAAATAGGAAATATTCAAAGGGAAAGTGGTAGGGGAAAGTAATGAGGGGAAAGAATAAATATGATTTGAAAAGAAAAAGACCATGTATGTGGGGGGGTGTGGGTGGGTAGGGATATGGGTAAAAATGAGAATTAACTCATGTCATATACTGGTACAAATTCCCCAATGTTGAGTGTGATTGTGAGCTATATATAAAATGTACCAATAAAGAATTCAGTTAATAAAAAAAGAAGAAAAAATAATAGTAGTGTTTCAAGTTTTCTATAAATCTGAAAAACTTTATATGTACATAATAACCAAATACCACTACTTTTGTAATTTTATTTGAAATTGCTTTAAATTTATAAACTGATGAGGAAAGAATAAGCATTTAAAATTAGTTTTCATGATCACATTCTGTGGATATTAATTTTTGTCATATATGAACTTACGTTGCTGTTACAATAAATTCTTTTCATTATTTTTCCTAACTGATTTTTACTCATATGCACAGAAGATCTTTAATATATATTTTTATTTTGTATCTACCAGCTTTGTGGAACTTTGTTTATTAGTTATATTAGGTAAATACTTGGAGTTTTACCTGGGAGTTAGTCATTAAAATAAACATGGATTTTCCTTGTGATGCTATATTTCTAACCTTAGTTTCCTATTTTATTGCATTTGGCTAGAATTTACAGACCCAGTGTTACATAATCCTAGTAACAAATTTCTCACTTCTGATTTTCCTATGAATGCAAGTATTTCATCATTATCATACTGACTGCTTAAGTGTTTTTATTATCCTGTAGAAGTACTTTTCAAGTCACATTGAACAAATTTTTATTATGAATATTTTTTACATTCATTTTTTATTGAGTGCATTTTGGATCTAACAGTGCATTTTTTGAACCTAATGATGTTTTTTTTTAAATTTTATTTTCTTTTCCTAAAGATTTTTTTTTTTTGAGACAGGATTTTGGTTTGTAGTTCAAGCTGTCCCTGAGCTCACTATATGGCCCAAGCAAGCCTCAAACTCAGCAGTCCTCCTGCCTCTGGCTTCCAAGTGCTGGGATTACAAGTGTGAGCCACCACACCTGCCACTGGGGTATGTGGTATTGATTGCTGGTGGGCATGAATCACCACACCCAGTATTGTTGTAGGTGGTTACCAGGAATTGAACAGGCACCTTTGCTTGCAAGGCAGGCACCTGAACCACTGAGCTAAATATCTGGCCCTTCCAAATGATGTTTTATATCATTACAATTTTTTTCAGTGGCAAGTATTCTTTATATTCCTAGATAGGTACTTTAAAATAGTATGTAGGAAAGGTTAAATCTAAGCTAGTTCAGGAAATTCATTTAAGTGTGTCAGTTCAGGTTTCTATTAGTGGAACAGAATTGAAAGCAATTG
The DNA here is from genome assembly GCA_004025085.1 of Thryonomys swinderianus. Classification (NCBI taxonomy): domain Eukaryota; kingdom Metazoa; phylum Chordata; class Mammalia; order Rodentia; family Thryonomyidae; genus Thryonomys; species Thryonomys swinderianus. The sequence goes on from PVIC010020735.1 coordinate 13,617, forward strand.
ATTTTCCTGTTATAATCTCATCATTTAAGAAATTAGAGTTAGTTTAGTCAAGTTCATTAGAGTGTACTTTATATATAGTAAAATAACTAACTGTATAAACTGGTACCTCTATTCACAAAGTTAATTTTTTCTATGATTTTGGAAAAGATGATCACATCTGTGTTTCTGTAGGAAAGATAGTTGGAATCATGTTTTTTTCCTAAAGCATTTTTCAAACAGAAAGAAAATTTTGCAGAATGCAGTTTGAACCAAATTGTTTGCAAATAAAAGTGTTCTTGATAGCCGGAGGGTTAGCTCAGCGGTTCCGGCGCCTGCCTTGCAAGCGCAAGGTCCTGAGTTTGATCCCGGGTAACCACATACAATGCTGGGCGTGGAGACTCACGCCCACCAGCAATCAATACCACATACCACAGTGCCGGGAGTGGTGGCTCATGCCTGTAATTCCAGCACTTGGGAAGCAGAGACAGGAGGATTGCTGAGTGCAAGGCTTGCCTGGGCTACATAGTGAGCTCAGAGCCAGCCCGAACTACAAAGCGAGACCCTGTCTCACAAAAAAAAAAAAAAAAAAAAAAGTGTTCTTAAACTGAGGTACTGCTGTATTTCTATGAGTTTTGACAAAGGCATGTAATATATTACTATCACAATTGCAATAAAGGTTAGTTCAATCATCTACTATCACCATGATTGTGCTTTTTTATAAAGCAGATTAGAGTTTTAGAGGTAAGAAGCTGTTACTTATATTTTAAAATTTCCAAGACAAAATATGGTATTTTGTGTACTGCTTTTTTAAGGGGCGTGTCAAAGTCTACCTATTGACTGATAATAGAGAGTTAGCCTAATAATGGAGGAAAAGTTCTTGCTTTATGTTTTATTATTTTGCCCATTAAGTTTATAGGTCAATTTTACAAAAGATTTCTGGAGCTTTAGGAAATTAAGGAATATAAGAAAATACAAAGGTCCGAAAATAAACTGTATTCTGTGTGTGTCTGTGTAATTTATATTATACTTTGTTATAATTGTGAAAATACTACTGAATTATCTTTTTCCTGACCATGACAGCAAAATGTCTTTACTGTCTTTGTTGGTATTTGAATCAGAAATTAGCTTTCACATCAACATGAACCTTTGTGCTTACAATTCTAGCATGGCTCTAGTCTGGTATGTTTTAAACTTTTTTTTAAGCAGTCACAGAAAAAAATATGTTTCTGCTTGAAGCCGTTGTCAAACAAGCTTCTTTCATCAACAGTCAGACACAGGGCAGCTGAATGAGGCTGTTTAGTCTAGAGCAAATGCTCACGAGATTGCAAGGTCATGGAGGAAATGTAATTAGGCAGTTGATTCCAGAATAGTTTTTTGTAGTTAGGAGTTTAGAGTATGAAATCATAATGCTAATTAAAATATATATGTGTGTATATTTAATGAGTTATGTAAAATTAATCTTAGTAAGAAAAATAGCACTAAGTAAATTATTACTATGAAATATAGTTTTCAATCAGAATTCTACAGGGCTCCCAAAAAGCAAATTCACTTTATTGTTGGAATTCGGTTATTCTTCCCAAATTACTGGAAAATTTGCTAGGCCCTATCAGAGACTTTCTATGTAATTGTGTCCTTTGGGGAATGAAACTCATAGTAGTTAGCTCAAATCAACTGAGAAAAAACACTTGATTCTTTTAACAGTTATTGTACTTCTGTTATTCACTTGCTTATCACTCAACAAATATGGACGAAGGGCCTATGGTGGGCCTTACTCTACCAGGTGCTGAGAGATAGCATGCAACAGAGCAAAGAATACTGCTATCAGTCTGTTGGTATATTGGTGAGAATTTTCCATAGAAACAGAACCAATGGGCTATACAGAGATACGTAAAGGAGAACTGTGTTGGGAATTGCCTCATGTGATGATGGAGGCCTCACAGTCACATGATTTGGTGCTGTTGAAATGCTGGTAAGCCAAGAGAGCCTGTGGCCTAACTCACTGTGAGTCCAGTGGTGTGAGAACGGGGAGCCTGCGATGTGACTCTCACTGAGGCTGAGCCTGAGAATCATGGGGATAGGGGGGAGACCAGAGAGCTAGAAGTGTTGAAGTCCTGGGGAGGAGAAGCAGGTAACCAGCCTAGCTCCAGAAAGACCCTTTACACCCCTTTCAGGCCCTCAGCTGGAATGGGAGGACAGGTCTCCTTACTCAGCATGGTGATTCAAATGCTGATCTCTGGAACCTCACAGAAACAGCCAGAAGTAATGTTTGAGCATTGCTTTGTCTGGTCAGATTGACACAGGAAAATTAACTATTGCAATTGGTGATTAGTACTTTGAAGATGAATAACAGAATGAAGGAAAGATGGATAATGATTGATGTAGGTTGCCTCTGTAGTTCAGGCTGGCCCTGAACTCACTATGTAGCCCAGGCAAGCCTTGAACTCAGCAATCCTCCTGCCTCTGCCTCCCGAGTGATGGGATGACAGCCACCACTCCCAGCACTGTGGTATGTGGTACTGACTGCTGGTGGGCGTGAGTCACCATGCCTGGTATTGTTGTATGTGGTTAACAGGATGGAGCCAGGTATGTTGCGCTTGCTAGGCAGGCAGCTGAACCACTGAGCTAAATCTGCAGCTCCAGGCTTTATTTCTTTTTATAAGAATAAAATAGAATCCATTTGTCCCTGTCAACTTGGCTTTAACTTCTTTACTCAGTCTAGAGGGTACTTCTGTGGTGCTTTTGCTAATAACTTAACCTATCCTGACCCTATGTTTGGTTTGTGTTAAAGTCAAGCAATGTAGCTTTGCAAGTTTGTGATGAGTTGGGCATCAGGCCTGCGAGATTGCCACTTTTTAATTGCCTTAAACATACTCTGCGAGGAATAATTTGATGTCTAAACAAACAGAAAAATTTTAAGGTTTCTTGTTTTGAGTTTTACCTAAAACTTAATTTTGAAAGAAATGAAATTGAAGAAAACAAACCAATAATATTATTAATACTTATTTTATTTTCCCTTTCCCACCTTTGCGTATCATAGAGGGAAATGAAGAAAGAAATATTCAAATACTTGGGCTTATTGGTATGAGTCAGGAATCTTCTCAGTTGTAGTACATATTTAGATAATGTCAGTTTCCCAGAGTCAGGAACAAGAAGGCATTTCTCAGGGTTCCTTGGTTTGTCATGAAGCTGCCATTTTTTCCTTAGGACCTCACTTGGTTGAAATTAACATGCCACAGCCTGATGGTGGCTCTTCCCTGCCCATCTTTTTCATGAATTTACCTACTGATCTAGGCTTCATAAGGTAGTTTTTCATTTATTTGTTACAGAGCATGATTCCAGCACCATTTTAACCCTCAATGCATACAGTATTTTAATGTTTAAAAATGACATATTGAAGGACCATATTATGATTTTCATATTGTAGAGTATATCTTTTTTAATGGAATAAAACAAAGTAAACTGACCTAGGATTTTGTACTTGGTTTCTGTATTTTATGAAACTTTAATTTTAGGTGTATATATCCAGTTATAGGAGGTTTTTTTGTAGAGCATACTGCTAATTATGGTAAGAAAAATTTGAGAAATGTTGCTTTAAGCACAGCACACAGTAGAAATCCCCACTCCAAATTGTTTCTATAGGATAGGGAACATATGTTGTAGATCTTAGGGAATTTATATATGAACATAACCTTGGGCAAATGGAGAAAGTCTATGATTTTCTTCTATGATAAGGTAGATATTCTGCTTGACAGACTTCAGTTTTTAACCTTCATTTTAGTGAAAATATTCACCCATTTTTCATCTAGGTCTAATGAACTTTTTAAATTTAAATTTTATTTTATAAATAAGTGAATAAAGGCAATTTATTTTATTAGAAAATGTAAGTGATTTAAACATAACTCCATCAAATGTTTATGCCATACGTTTTTGTTATGGAATGTGTATATACCACAAATGGGCAGCACCCTCTGAGTACAGCTGACCACATAAACATGAACATATGCATCCAGTCTGTATGTTGAGGCCAGACTTAAAGTATATCAGTAATAATGTATCACTATGCATTATTATATGGATTTACACAGAGAAACAATTTACATATATATGTGTGTGTATGTGTGCATGTGCATGTGTGTGTGTGTGTATGATTAGATATATGGTTAAAGGATCTACTGGATGGGTTTATAGTGACTACCTGTGGAATCAGGGCTGCTAGAATGCACAATGGCCATCTGGCAGTTGGAGGACTAGAGAATCCAGTCAAAGGCAAAGGCCTGGAGCTCAATGAATCAGTCAGTGTAGGAAAGCCAAAGGGTCTGTGCTGGGAGGCTGAAGAGTGTGCCCTGGGAGCCTGAAAGACCTGGGGACAACATCCAGTGGAAGTGACAAGGACCAGAGTTCCCCTGAAGAAAAAAAGGGAAGATTTTCTTTTCCTTTTTATCCTATCCATGCTACACGCCTATTTTCTCCTCATTGTTCTTGTATGTATCAGTTATCCACAGACACTCTGAAGATTTACCAGTCTTCCAGATGGTTCTTAGGTTGACAAATCATAATTAATGATTCCACATTACTTCTGGTTCTTCTAGAATTTCTGTATCAAGATGTAGTATAGTGGGGGCCGGAGGGTTAGCTCAGTGGTTCCGGCGCCTGCCTCACAAGCGCAAGGTCCTGAGTTCAATCCCCGGTAACCACATATAATGCTGGGCGTGGAGACACGCCCACCAACAATCAATATTGCATACCACAATGCCGGATGTGGTGGCTCACACCTGTAATCCCAGCACTCGGGAGGGCAGAGACAGGAGGATTGCTGAGTTCGCGGCAGCTTGCCTGGGCACCATAGTGAGCTCAGGGCCAGCCTGAACTACAAAGCGAGACCCTGTCTCAAAAAGCAAAAAAAAAAAAAAAAAGATGTAGTATAGACTCAGGACTTCAGGTAGTTGTCAGCGACTTCAAGTTTATAATTGTCTCTTACTCTTTTTGTTTGTATTGCCAAACGTCACTATTTTTGAGAACTTTGACAACCCACCCCTTCCTGTTACTGAGGATCAAACTCAGAATCTTGCACTTGCCAGGCAGGTGTGGTGCCACTGAGCTAAATCACCCTAGTCCTTGATGGCTTTTAACTTGGTTGGGAGCATCACTCCCTGTTTTATTCCACATTTGTAGAAAATACTCATTTTTAGGCTTAGGAAAATCAGAAGGGTCAATCCAGTTAACTGCTCTTTTTTTGTTTTTTTTTTTTGAGACAGGGTCTTGCTTTGTAATTCAGGCTGGCCCTGAGCTCACTGTGTAGCCCAGGCAAGCCTTGAACTCAGCAATCCTCCTGTCTCTGCCTCCTGAGTACTGGGATTACAAGCATGAGCCACCACGCCCAGCTAACTGCTCATTTTTGTATCATCTTTCTTCCAAATATGTATGTATGACAACATACATACATAACTTGCCTATAGCATTTATTTACATAAAAAGCAAGACTAAACCTAGAGCTATCTCTCTCACCATACACTAAACTAAAAATCAAAGATTAGAGACCTAAATATTGAAACAGAAACACTAAACCTGCTGCAAAACAAGTTAGGAGGAACTCTTGGAGACACTAACTTAGGGAAAGACTTTATGAACAAAACCTCTTCTGCACAAGAACTAGCAGAAGGAATCAACAACTAGGATCTTATCTTACTAAAAAGCTTCTGCACAGCAAGAGAGACCACCAGCAGAGCAAAAAGACAACCAACAATATGCGAAAAAAGTTTTAGCAGCTATTTCTCAGACAAAGGGCTACTGTCTAGAATATATAAAGAACAAATACATTTGAGTCCCCTCAGAGTTAAAGACCCAATCCAGAAATGGGTATCTGAAATGAACAGACAGTTTTCAAAGGAAGAAGTAAAAGCAATTACGAAGCATATGAAGAAAAGCTCAACATTGCTGGCCATTTGAGATATGCGGATGAAAACACTGAGATTTCATCTCACTACACAACAAACAGCTGCTATCGTGAAATCAACCAACAACAAATGCTGGCAAGGCTGCATGGAAAGGAACCCTTCTCCACTCTTGGTGGGAATATAGACTTGTGCAACCATTGTGGAGATCAGTGTGGAGATTCCTCAAAAAACTAGGATTAGAGGTCCCATTTGACCCTGCTATTCCCCTGCTAGGTATGTACACAAAAGAATTATCACAGCAACATATGTGGACCCATGTTTATAGCAACTGAGTTTGTAATATCTAAATCTTGGAAATAACCCAAATGTCCATCAGCTGGAGACTGGATAAAGAAAATGTGGATTTTTAAAATAATATGGAGTATTACTCTGCCATGAGTCCTAAAATGTACAATAGATATTGTGAAATAGAAAATATTCAAAGGGAATGGGGGGTAGGGGTAAATAAAGAAGAAAAGGAAAAAATGTTATGAAAAAAAAGGAAGCAAGCTGGGCGTGGTGGCTCGCACCTGTAATCCCAGCACTCAGGAGGCAGAGACAGGAGGATTGCTGAGTTCGAGGCTTGCCTGGGCTACATAGTGAGCTCAGAGTCGGCCTGAACTGCAAAGTGAGACCCTGTCTCAAAAAAAAAAAGGAAACAAAACTTTTGTATAAAAGGGACAGGTAACTGGGGGAATGGAAAAAAATGAGAATTTGTATCATGTGCTTGTACAAATTCTCAATGTCAAGTGTGATCATGATATGTATATGGACTGTACTAATAAAATATTTAAAAACATATCAAGTAATTTTTGTTTAAAATCATTAAAGAAGAAAAATGCTGACAAATGGATGATAGGAGCCACCATTCTTGGCATTGTGGTATGTGGTACTGGGGATCAAACACAGGATCTTGTGCTTGCCAGGGAGACACTGGAACCACTGAGCTAAATCTCCAGCCCCAGATGTGATTGTTTTTATCATCATAGAGTACTGTCTTCTCCCTCTTTGTGTTCTTATGATTTATTGAATAATAGCTAAATATTTTCCTTTGTCATTGTTTTTCTTTCATGTCTTCAGATGATGCAGTGGCTTAGGTAATAATTGAGTAAGGAAGCTAAGGGTTGATAGGATAACTATAATTTATAGCTATTGCATATCATCCTTTAGGTGATTCTATCACTATTTTGATTCTTATTTTAGTTTTAAAAATTTGCTTAATATTGTGGAAAATAAGTGAAATAATTCCTGGGTTTATAAAACCATTATTATTGTTTTTTTTGAGACAGGGTCTTGCTTTGTAGTTCAGGCTGGCCCTGAGCTCACTATGTAGCCCAGGTAAGCCTCAAACTCAGCAATCCTCCTGCCTCTGCCTCCTGAGTGCTGGGATGACAGGGGTGAGCCACCACACCCGGCACTGTGGTATGTGGTATTGATTGCTGATGGGTGTGAGTCGCCATGCCCAGCATTCTATGTGGTCACCGGGATCAAACTCAGGACCTTGCACTTGTGAGGCAGGTGCCAGAACCACTGCGCTAAATCTCCGGCCCTAAAACCATTACATTTTTGAGGCTGCATTAAAAATGAGATCCCTAGGGCCGGAGGGTTAGCTCAGTGGTTCCAGCGCCTGCCTTGCAAGCGCAAGGTCCTGAGTTCAGGCCCTGGTAACCACATATAATGCTGGGTGTGGAGACACGCCCACCAACAATCAACACCGCATACCACAATGCCGGACGTGGTGGCTCACGCCTGTCATCCTAGCACTCAGGAGGCAGAGACAGGAGGATTGCTAAATTCACAGCGGCTTGCCTGGGCACCATAGTGAGCTCAGGGCCAGCCTGAACTACAAAGCGAGACCCTGTCTCAAAAAAAAAAAAAAAAAAAAAAGAGATCCCTAGGACTGTAATTTTTTTACATTAATGAAAATGTCCAATTTACCTGTATGATATTGAAGAAAAAATGAGTTTTGTTCAGTTTGAAACAGGTTTACTGGGTATAATAGATATAACTATAAACGTATGTATTTAAGCGGGTGTACTTGAAGTGCAGTTTGATGTGTTTTTGCATATCATTTATAAAACTATCATCATCATTAGATATAAACATACCTGTCACTCTCCAGTTTCCTGCTATCACTTAATAATTTTTCCTGACCATCTCAATTATCCATCAAGAAACCACTTGTGGGGCCGGAGGGTTAGCTCAGTGGTTCCGGCGCCTGCCTCGCAAGCGCAAGGACCTGAGTTCAATCCCCGGTAACCACATATAATGCTGGGCGTGGTGGCTCACGCCTGTAATCCCAGCACTCGGGAGGCAGAGACAGGAGGATTGCTGAGTTCGCGGCGGCTTGCCTGGGCACCATAGCGAGCTCAGGGCCAGCCTGAACTACAAAGCGAGACCCTGTCTCCAAAAAGCAAAAAAAAAAAAAAAAAAAAAAAAAAAAAAAAAAAAAAAAAAAAAAAAAAGAAACCACTTGTGGTTTTAGGAATAATAGATGAGTTTACATTTTTTAGAATTTTACAAAAAGGCAAGATCAATTCTTTTTGACTGCTGTGATTATGTTGCAATTCATCCATGTTGTAGTGGATATTAGTGTTTCATTCCTTTTCATTATAGAATAATATTCCATTAAGACTGTACCACAATTTATTTGGTAACCTATTGGTGCATATTTGAATTGTTCCCAGCTTTTTTCTCTAGTTTTGTTCCATTTAAATAAAGCTCATATGAGCTTTTTTGTTTGTGTTGGTTTGCTTTTTGTTTTTTTGGAGACAGAGTCTACCTATGTATTCCAAGCTCACCGTGGCTTTGAAATTGCTGTGGTTCTCCTGCCTCAGCCTCCTAAGTGCTACAATTACAGACCCACACCATTTATATACAGCTCTTTGTGCATGAATATCTTTTCTTTTTGAGCAGGTTCCTAGGAGTTCAGTGAGTATATCCTTTTATAAGTCTTAAGTTTTAAAGGAAATGAGATGTCCAAAAAGATCGTGCCATTTTGTGTCTCCATCATGTATATGAAAGTCCTAGTTGCATCACACCTTTCCCAGTACTTGAGATTGTCATTCTCATAAATTTCATATAAATTCATGTAAATTCTTTCTCATTGGTGTTTATCATTTTATTATTTGTTTACTGAATGATTGATAATGTTGAGAGTCTTCCTGTGATTGTTTGCCATTCATATCTCTTCTCTGAGGAACTGTTTATCTAAATCTTTGTCCATTTGCTTATTGAGTTTTTTCTTTCTGAGTTTTGATAGTTTTTTCTATGATTTGCAGGTAAATTCTCTTAGTTCGTGACTTATATTTTCAACTTCCTAACAGTTTTCTTTAGAAGAGCAGAAGTTTTAACTGGTGAAGTCCAACTTGGTTTTTGTCTTTGGTTTTCATGGTTAGGTGTTGTATGTAGGGAATTGTTGCTTAACCCAAGGTTGTAGTAATTTTGCCTAATGTATCTCTTAGAAATGTTAAATTCTCAGATTGGATTTAACATCATTTAGGTCTGTCATCCATTTGTAGTTCATTTTTGTATATGATTAGTGGTATGGTTTGATTTCTTTTTAATGGATATGAATTTTGAGTTGGTGCTGTACCATTTGTTGAAGACTTCTTTCTCTACTGAATTACCTTTTCACCTTTATCAGAAAGGTAAATCATATATGTGTGGATATATGTCTTACATGTTTTGTTGTATTGATTTGTTTGGTGATTATGGTACCAAAATGGTTATTCTGTATTCTAATTATTACAGCTTTATAAGTTTGAGCATCAGCTCTCCAGTTTTTCCTTTTATTATTCTACATTCTTTTTATTTTTTTAATGTTTGGGTGTTCTTTAGATTTTCATATAAATTGTAGGACCCTTTTCCCCAGCCTACTGGGATTTTTTTTTTAATTGAATTTTTTTTTTTTTTTTGAGACAGGGTCTCGCTTTGTAGTTCAGGCTAGCTCTGAGCTCACTATGTAGCCCAGGCAAGCTTGAACTCAGCAATCCTCCTGTCTCTGCCTCCCGAATGCTGGGATTATAGGCGTGAGCCACCATGCCTGGCTTAATTGAATTCTTTATTGGTACATTTTATTTACAACTCACAATCACACAGTATTGAGGAATTTGTACCAGTATATGACACAAGTTAATTCTCATTTTTACCCACATCCCTACCCATACCCACCCCCCAACCCCTTATATACATGCTCTTTTATTTTCTTTTAGAATCATATTAATTCTTTCCCCTCATTACGTTCCCACATCAAATTCCCTTTGGATATTTCCTATTTTACCAAAACTATCATACATTCTAGAACTCATTTACATCTATAGGTTCTCATACCAAAGAAAAAATCCATTATTTGCATATCTGTGATCTATTTATTTCACTTATTAGTGTGTCCTCCAGGTGTCTCCATTTGCACATAAATGAATGAATCTTGTCATTCTTTATGGCAGAGTAATAATCCATTTCATTTTTTAAAAACCCCACATCTTCTTTATCCATTCTCCAGTTGATGGGCATTTGGGTTGTTTCCAAGATTGGACTATCACAAACTGAGCTGCTATGAACAAGGGTGTACATCTGTCTTTCCAATATTGTTTTTAAAATTCCTTTGAGTATATTCCTAGCAGGGGAATAGCAGGATCGAATAGGACCTCTAGTCTAATTTTCTGAGGAATCTCCACAATGATTGGACAAGTCTACAATCCCACCAACAGTGGAGAAGGGTTCCTTTCTCCCCACAGCCTCACCAGCATTTATTGTTGGCTGATTTTGTAAAAGCAGCCATTCTTTGTGGAGTGATATGAAATCTCAATGTTGTTTTCATCTGCATCTCTTGAATGGCAGTGATGTTGAACATTGGGATATTTTTTAAATAAACCTTTTATTTCAAAGCACCTTTAAATTGACAAAATATTTGCTCGTATAATAAAGAGTATATATTTCCCCTACTAACATTAATTAGTATTGTATACTTATTGTAAGTATAAATAAATTTTGGTAGTTTGTGTCTTTCAAGGGATTCATCCATTTTATTTAAGTTTTCAATATATTGTCAGAAATTATTCATGTTCTTATTTTCATTTTAATATCTGTAGTATATTACCTTCAAGGAAATTTAAAACATGATTATACCTTAATTAATGAGACAAAAAAGAAGAAAAAATCACTAAGCATGAACGTCTCTTTTAATTATATGGCTGTTCTCCTGTTAGTTGAAGATACTTCAAAGTGTGAGATTACTCATTAATTTTTCATTTCCAAGTCGAGAATTCAGGATCACAAACTAGGAGTTAGGTAACAATTTTGAGTTGGATCTAAGAAATTCATATTACTTAAAAACCACTTTCAAGGAAAATTAACTTTATTTTCATTAAGTATGTGGAAATTATTTTGCCATTTAAGGAAAAGAAAAAATAACGTGGAGATTGAGTTGTTGGGAAATATGTCAGACATGATCCTTTCAACCTTTCAGATTTAAAGTATGTTGGCTCTTAATTTATAGTTTTCATGCTCTGTAATTGTAACTTATATCTGTTTTCTCGCCCTGTCTCATTACTAAGTTATAATTCATTCTTTTAATTTCTTTAAATCCTTCTACCACAAATTTTCTAACTAAATTAAATATAAGGAACATCAAAGTAAAAGCAGTACTATAAGAAACATTACAATTTATATGAGCACTTGGAAATTGCCATATAGCAATACTTTCAAGATGAGATTTTAAGAATTTAAATTTGAAAGAAACAAAACAATATAATGTCTTGTTAAACTTTTTCTTTAATAGTCCCTCTCAGTCATCTTAGAGTCACATGTGGCTGCCTTAGGACTGTTTGTTAAATAAATTCTCTATTTTCTGTTAAAGGTAAGATATACTCATTATAGCAAAACTCTGAAATATAAGCAGATAGAAAAATCGCCCATTTTTGCACTCTGGAGTTACTTTTTTTTCCCAGAATACAAAATTGTAAGTCAAAATGGTCTCTGTTCTTAGGAAATAATTACTCAGAAACGCTAACTTTTTTCCCTTAGCACTTTATTAAGTGTCATCTTTCCTTCTGGTTTGGAGTAGTTCTTTCTTGTTAGGAAGCCAGTGTTACCACTTCCAAGTAAACAATCCAAGAAGTGAAAACTAAAGATAGCTGGTTCTGTTGGTATAAAATCAAACTATATTTAAGGTTTGCTTTCAATAATAGTAAATTATTTAAACATGCTCAGAATCCCCAAAGTAGTCATTATTCTGACGTGAGGGTAAAGTTGCCATGCTTTTTTGTTTCTCTGTCTAACTGGTTTTAAATGTAAAAACATAAATCCTCAAGAGTGGAAGTGGAGAACAGGGATGGTTTTCATTTGCAACAATTTCCTGTGAGACGCAGCCCTAAACAAGGCCCGTATTTACACAAGTTGATACAGTTTTATATACAGTGGTGTATTCAGCACATTTAAAATTCTTTAATTTCTCATTTTAGTCACTGGAATTTAATACTTTCATAGTAAATATGTGTAATAACACTAGGTGAAGTTTAAAATAATTTTTGAGTGATTTTACAGTACAAACACCAGTTAAATCAATCTTTTGGTAATATATGTCAGGAAAAATTAATTATTTTTGCTGCCACTGCAAAATCAATTCTGCAACTGTTCTTTTTAAACTGACTTTTACATTACTAAATTCTGAACACTATAGTTCTGTAACTTGTCAGAAGCAGGTTTTGGTTAATAGATACTTTCAGTGATGTAATGGGAACTTTTGGCAGTGAGTCAGAATATAATGGACTGTGATTAATGTTTTAATAAGTACTTTTCTATTGCTCATGATGTACAGGAGAAATGGTTTCCTGCTCAAATTGATAGGAGAATGGCAGGTGTGCATGTAGTGTTTTTCAAAAAAGGGTTGAATATTTCTCTTAGAATAACATTAATAATTTTATATAGTTAAAGTTAATTACCAGAGGAGATGTGTGTGCTACCACAGTAACCTGAACTTGATTTGGAAAAATAAAAGTAGGAGATTATTATTGACATTCTAATTAAATCTTTTATTGCTAGGCTGTTGTTTTCTTTTGAAGCTAAAACTTGACATTTCTGTGGTTTGATCTTTGTTCTTTGTGTAAACTATAAAGAAATCAGGGAGCTGCTTAAAATATATGATTTAGGGCCTGTGAACTCTGTGCTATGTTGTTTCTAAAAGCGAGTTTTCTCAAAAACCTTTTCTAAAAAGCTTTTCTCTCAAGGAGAGGAAGTACAGATTGATAGTTGAATGCAATAGTGATCATGTGAGAATGCTCCACTGCAAAGGCCCAGAGTTCAACTGATAAACTCAATAAAGTTCAGAAATTTAGAAAGTTAAACCCCGGAGATTTTATATGGGCCTTAGAATCTGAGTAAGTGAAGTTAAACTGGAAGGAATACTGGTGTGGTGAACTTGCAGGTTTGGTTCACCTTTCATATTTTTGCTATTTAGTTTTGACAATTTATATGCAACAATTATGTGTTATTTGTTATAGGTGGGAAGTCCTAGGGTTTAATAGATTCCACTGGGAAATAGTACTTGTTTTCTGCCCTTTATTTATCTGTGCATAAAACTGAGCATCTGTCCACATGTGCATTTTCTGGAAGAACATTCATAGTTTTTCACTAGATTTAAGGCCTAGTTAATGCTTAATTGATTTTAATAGTGGGCACTTAACACTTGAATGGATAAGAGTGTCGCTTTAAAAGAGAAAAGAATTTTACAAGGAATTCAAAACCTTTGTGTGAGGAATTAAGTGTTTTACTTCGCATTATTTGCAGTTTTTAAATGATGAAATGTTTTCTGGCCAGTAGATTTTGTAAATTACAAATACTTGGGCTGAGGATTTAGCTCAGTGATTCCAATGTCTGCCTCCCAAAGGCAAGGTCGCAAGTTTGATCCCTGGTACCAAAAAAACAAAACAACAAACTGATTTCTATCTCTGTAATAACAATGATAGTTTGTTTTTAAAATTTATTTTTGAGATTTTTGCCCTGTAATTTATTGGTCTATCTCCTATAGGTTTGTAATTTGCCCCAAAATTTATATTACTAAGTTTGCCAGAGTAACAGAGATATTTCAATAGTACCTAGTTTTAAAAAAGTATGTTGCGTACTTTGAAAGTAGCAAAACTGTAGAATAGACTAAAATGAGAGAGCATTTGTTTTCTTTCAGTAGGTATGGTGGAAAACTTAAGGCATTGTTTTTTAATTTGAGGAAAGAACGAAATGTTAAACCATCTTTTTGCTCAGTTGCTAGCGCTACCTCTACATCCTGAAAGGTCTGCAATGGATGTCTGTGTGCAGTGTGCTCTGAGGTCTGTGCTAACACAGTTAGTTCGTTGTGTCTTCACCCTCAAGAGAATGCAGCATTAACAGGAACACCATGACGGGTCAGGACAGTGTGCAAAGAAGAAGGAAAAACAGGGAACAGCTCTTTAAACAAGACCCTCACATTTTTACTTCTACGGAGCCCAACTGCAATCCTCTTTCCTTTTTCTTTATATGTTAATTTACAGTGAATTTTCATTTTCTATCCCCAGACTTAAGTAACTGTTTATCTCCCTTTTTGCTCTATAGGTTTAGTGATTCTAAACATTTCCTCTAGATAGAATCATAAATATGTGATTTTTCTTGTGGTTTCCTTCATGTTATTGAGGTTTGTGTGGCGCATAGAGCCCTGTTTCACTTTTTCCTGCTGAATACTAGTCCACTATATGCATACATATTATTTGCCGCTGTAGTCACTAGTCAGTGGGCTGTTGGGTTATTTCCACTTTTTGGAAATAATGAGTGATTGATTATGCAATGAATATTTATATTATTTGCATATATATTTACATTTCTGGAATGCGGCACTGGACCATGCAGGAAATTTATGTTTCACTTTTTTAAGAACTCAGAACTGTTTTTACAAAGAGGTTATATACCATTTTACATTCCTAAAAGTGTGTTTTCATGTCTTTCTTCATCTTTGTTAATGTTTATAAGTACTTGTCATTTTGATTATAACCATTTTAATGGGTAGAAAATGAAGTCACATCACGAGTTTAATTTGCATTATGTATCTGTGTGTGTGTTTGGTATCCCCTTACATACCCTATTCAGTGAAATGGCTATTCAAACCATTTGTCTGTTCTTACATTAAGTGTTGTGTCTTATTATCAAATGACAAGTTTTTTTAATTAGTCTACATGCCAGTTCTTTATTATATATATAATTTATAAATATTTTTCCCTGAGTGTGGTTTGTCACTTCAGTTTTTAACCACAGTATCTTTGAAGTGTAAACATATTTAACTTTGCTAAATCTAGCTTAATTGTTCTACTTCATGAATCAAGATTTTTAGCTTGGTATTTAAGACACTTCACCTAACCGAAGTCTGTGAAGATTTCACTCTGTTTTTCTCCAAAGTTTTAGTTTTGGCTGTTACATTTATGCCTGTGATTATTATTATTATTATTATTTTTTTTTTTTTTTTTGCTTTTTGGAGATAGGGTCTTGCTTTGTAGTTCAGGCTGGCCCTGAGCTCACTATGGTGCCCAGGCAAGCCGCCGCGAACTCAGCAATCCTCCCGTCTCTGCCTCCCAAGTGCTGGGATTACAGGCGTGAGCCACCACGCCCAGCATTATATGTGGTAACCGGGGATCGAACTCAGGTCCTTACGCTTGGGAGGCAGGCGCCGGAACCACTG
>PVIC010020736.1:0-29216 GCA_004025085.1 Thryonomys swinderianus
TTTTTTTTTTTTTTTTTTTTTTTTTTGAGACAGGGTCTCGCTTTGTAGTTCAAGCTGGCTCTGAGCTCACTATGCAGCCCAGGCAAGCCTGGAACTCAGCAATCCTCCTGTCTCTGCCTCCCGAGTGCTGGGATTGCAGGCGTGAGCCACCACACCCGGCACTGTGGTATGTGGTGTTGATTGCTGGTGAGCATGAGTCTCCATGCCCAGCATTGTATGTGGTTACCGGGGATCGAACTCAGGACCTTGGGGTTGCCAGGTAGGTGCCGGAACCACTGAGCTAAATCTCCAGCCCTCCATTACAGTCTAACCCTCCGGCCCAGTCCTTGGGCACTTTGACCTGGGACTTTCAGCCTCCAGAATTGAATCTGCTAAAGCCCAGACTGAGACGGTTCCCAGTGATCACTCCATGTTTCACACATCTGGATGCCTGGAACCACCTCCCTATGTTACTGCTTTCTTTGCACAGACCATGAAGATAAACATCTAAGGCCTAACGTTAACCTGGTCATGCATTTACACCTCTGGGAGAAATGAATTAGAGCTTTTTCGTTAAGTATCGCTCATCAAGAGAAAAAGCAATTCTTTTGAAAAGATTCCCTATGCATAAAAACATTTTAAAACTGGTTTTCAGGAAAATCACTATATTACAGCAAGAATTAGCTTTGTTAAACAACCAGAAAATTTTTTCAGGGCTGGAGATCAAACCCAAGGCCCTGCCCAACTGAGATAAGTGCTATGTCGTGGATTTATGGCCCAGCGCCATGTTCACATATTAGCCAGACATGTACTGAGGGTCCAGCACAGCCTAGCCAGGGCCTCTTCGTCTTCGGGTGCACAGGCATCACCTGAGACCTCATCAGGCGGCAGATCTAACCCAGTAGGCGGTGGATGTGAGCTCGTGACCTGGCACTCCTCTTGGAATTATCAACGGGGACCATTCCTTGAAAGTACAGATATCCAAACCCATTAGGTCAGACCCACTGGGGCTGAGGATTTTAAAACTTAAATTTTTTTGTTTTTGTTTTTGTTTTTTGAGACAGGGTCTCACTTTGTAGTTCAGGCTGGCCCTGAGCTCACTATGTAGCCCAGGCAAGCCTCGAACTCAGCAATCTCCTGTCTCTGCTTCCCAAGTGCTGGGATAACAGGCGTGAGCCACCACGCCCAGCACTGTGGTATGTGGTATTGATTGCTGGTGGGCGTGAGTCTCCACGCCCAGCATTATATGTGGTTACCGGGGATCGAACTCAGGACCTTGCGCTTGCGAGGCAGGTGCCAGAACCACTGAGCTAAAACTCCGGCCCAAAACTTTAAAAATGTTAAAGCTTATCTACAAAGCCTTGAGCCATCTGCATGTGTGGCCAGGACTTGCTGGACACAGCACAGGTAGCCCTTAACAGCTGGCAGAACCAAGTTATTTTAGGGCAGTACCTGTCACCATGGGGGTGGGGGCTGACTGGCCCAGGGCGGGTGACAGGGAACTTACGCTGAAACACAAATGATGAGATCAAAACACCATCACTGAGGTCTGGGAAAGGATCTGCGTGGAACAAAGAGCCTGAGTTCCACATGGAATTTTCTGGAAAGACTCTCATGCTTTGAGGAGATGAAATTACTCCTCTCTCAAGCCAAGAAGAACCTCCAAGAGGCACAGGCAGTGAGACCAGCCCCTGACCCGGAAGCGCTTGGGAAGATGTATGCTGACATTTGCTGAACCCTGCTTGAGCCTGGGACATGGACTCAGTCAGACCCTCGAAAAGCCCTCACTTCCCATGTCCCTGAGGAACGGAAGTGGAAGAGCAGCATGAGGAGCCTCCAGAGAGTGGGAGAGCGTCCAGCAGCTGGGTCGAAGGGGTGCCACCTTCTGTCACAGCCCTCAACCTGGCATTCGGAGCCCTGGCCTACCTTTTCTACAGCAGCAACCCCGGGATGGGAACCTCACAAACAGAGTTACAGAGAACAGAGTACCTGGATCCCAGCAGCCCAGAAACTCACTCCCTGGTACAGTTCTGGAGCAGGGGTAGGGGCTTCACTCTCTCTCCGGAGGCGGACCTGCGGCCCAAGCCTAGGCCAGCATCTCCGGTAAGTGCTCACGGAACCAAGACAACCCAGCCCGACAGAGCCCTGCAGAAGTAGCTCAGACCTGGGCTGCTCTCTCCGAGCATTTCTGCATCTGGGAGGCCCTAGGCTGGACTGCGGCTGGACCTAAATCTTCCCACATTGAAACACAACCAAGTTCAGCAACGGAAAGAAATGGAGCCACAGACATCACTTTCTAAAGCTCCATTCCCAGTTACTGAGCGAGGGTTTTATCCCTGCTACTCTCAACCGGAGGAGGTTTCCGTTATTGCAATAGAGGCTGGCGCCCTCCACCCCCACCGTAAGAGACACAGCGCTGCACTGGCCGCTCGCCCTCCTCCGGGCAGCGCAGGGGCCTCCTGCACTGAGGCGCTGAGCAAGAACCCATAGTCCTTGGTCATGATCTCGCCTCCCTCACGTCAAGAAAGCCAGCCCAGACCTTGTCTGGCCCACTCTGTCAGAAGCTCCCTGTCGGTTCCCAGTCCGTCCTGCTCTCAGGCCGGACGCAGCACAGGCACCTGCTCTGATGTGAAATGCAAAGTGGGCAGAGTGTCTCACCTGGCAGGGATGAGGGGCTGGGAGGGGAGCTGGTGTGGAGGAGTGGGGAGGGCACGGCAGGTGTCCGGGGAGGCTTCCTCCTGCCCAAGGGATCTCAGGAGGCCCTCACCCGCTGGGCCTTGTGTCCCTGAGTCTGGAAGCACGCAGTGAGAACTGAGGTGTGGGGTACAGCAAAACGGACCTTCCTTCTCCTTTGACCCATATTCACTGAGCCCTTTCTAGGCGCCCAGCTCTATTTTAGAACAGTCAACACGAAGCATAATGCAGATGTTAATCACTGCTAAAGACGCTGCCGATTTCCCTTCGTTTCTCCCTCCACTAGAGGGACAAGGCCAGGCCTCCTTGCCAAATGCTACAGACTGCTTTAGACGTTCGCCAAACACCTTTTGATCGGACAGGACACTGAAGACACAGAGGCCGCAGTGGAGCACAAGAGAACCCTAGTGTTCAGAACCGGCCAGGCTCGGACCACATGCTCGGGCTTGGAGGGGAGAAGTTTCTAGGGGACGGAGCGGGGCAGAGCCAGCCAAGGGGATAGCACCTGCGAACTAGGACGGGGCCAACACTTCCCCAACTGACCCCTTCTCCACCAGCCGTAGCACTCTGGGTCCCTGGGATGGCAGGACGGTCCGACATCTGCATCGCCAACCTTAGGCTTGTTTACGGACAAGGTCAGGGCAGCCTGTGCTTCGCCTTCCATGCGGGGCGAGGCCAGGGCCAGCAAAGCACCTCCACCTGGGGCAGGTGTCCGGGTCACGAGGAACCCCAGCGCAGCCCCACAGGGGTGGTCCCGCCCCTCCAGGCCCCAAATGTCTTCCTCAGATGCCGCTGGGACGGAGGCTGTTGTGTGGGGCACAGGTGAGGGAGGACCTCGCCCCTCATAAGTTAACGAACCGCAGACGTCCGGGTTCAAAGCCAGCTTCACCACTTCTGTGGCTCTGAGCAATCTGTGTCCCCTTCCCAGACCTTTCCTAACCTGTAAATGGGCAAACCTGGCTCACCGAGGGTGACAGTGAAACGCACGAAGACTGCCACCTGTCCCTTTACTTCACAGCTCCATCTTCTGTCACACGCAGCTCCACGGAGCCTTCCAAGCCTCTTCTGATGCTCAGGAAAGCAAGCACTCTCCTACCCATTTCACAGGAGACAAAGCTGAGACCCCAAGAGATTATGCGATTTGCTGGCAACTTGGTGGGAAAGCTGTCTGTAATAAAACCTCATCGTTCCCTCCTGCCTTTTGAATGTGTTTTCTCACTGGATCCTCCTCATAAAGGCCCTGACTTTATGAGGTGTGTGATACAGCAAATTATCACACACCTCATAAAGTCAGCCAGACTTCATGCTTAAAAGACTTCATCCTCAGAAGAGCCCTACTGGGGGCCTGGCTGCCTGCAGACACGCTCTTCTCCTGAGAGCCTTCTTCGTTTATCGAAGCGAAGCCTGCTCAGGGTAGGGGACAGACAAGATGTCATCACGGGTCCTGACCACTGGTGACACTAAGACACTTCTGAAGAGGGACGGGGCAGACGCCATCTCCTGGGGCGGCACGGCACGGCGGGGTCTGCTGTTCCAGAGGAAGGCCACACATCCCACAGTGTCCCCTACGGTTGCCCAGTGGGCTCTGACCTGGAGGGTCCCCCCAAAGCGCCATCTGTCACAGTCGCGGGATTTGTTGCCCCCAGAGCTCCCTCAAATGTGTAGAGTGAGCAAAAGGGGAAGAAAACAAGGACACCGGCGAACCAACCGAATCAAGAGTGCACGGAAAACAGAGTCTTTAGGGGCGTGGTGAGAGCAAAAGACAAAAATTTGAAACTCTTAAATATGACCTTTGTTGTTGGGTAAAAACATACTTGCGCTGCTTAGCAGCCTACGGCTCCCCCGCAACACCTTGGGACTGACCACGCTTTCCCATGGGGTTTGCTAAAAGCTCCTCTCCTCGCTCTGGCTGGAGCCTCCATCTAAGCACCGCCTCCAGCGCGGGGGTCAGAGGTGGGGTGGGGAGAAGAAGCAACTTCTTACCCGGATCTGTGCAGTTCTTCGCCGGATGGCTCCCGTTCATCGGCGCCATCAACCTTCTATTTCTCCACATGTCCTGTGGAGCATGTTTGCTGGCTGAAGCTGTTCTGTGGCCTGAATCGGAGAATAAGTCCGAGACACCATTAGTCAAGTTGATGGCTACGCTCTCATTGACCTCACACGTCTGTGCATCTAGCTGTGTCAGTGGCAGCCGGTTCAGCTGTTCAGAGCCACCTGCAGGGAAGCCACTCAGGGACAGGGTGTGCTCCCACCTGTCACTCACCAGTCAGTACCCTGGGGCTAATTCATTGCCTCTAGTCCCAGATGGGTCCGTATATAACCTGAGCATCCTACGTGTATCGCAGGGTTTAATCGGGTGACCATGAAGTTCTCTTTCTATAAAATCGCTCCGGTGCCCGTGCCGTGGAGGAACCACAAGCAGATGGAAAGTTAGCAAGCGGGTGAAGAGAGTTGACCGAGAATGGTCCGGGGCTTCTCCCACCCGAATGCACACACCACGGGAGCTTGGTCAAATGTGGATTCTGATCCAGCAGGTTGGGGTGGGGCTTGGATTCTACGCTAACAAGCTCTCTGTGGGGGCCGCGGATGCTGCAGACCCAAGGGCCACACGGAGCGACGCGAGAGGTAAGGATGGCCGGCATCAAAGGCAGTGAAACTCCCGAAGGTAATTCCTGACCCAGTGGATGACCTGCGCTGGAGGCCTCCGCAGATTTCATGTCCCTCTCCCAGCATGCACTTCAGGAGGGTAAGCAAACCTCACCTAGAACCCTGGTGCTGAGGTACCTTAGCCACTTGGCTACCTGTGGTGTGGAACTGAAGGACGCCAACTTGCCCCACTGCGAAGCAGCAGATATTAAGATGTTCAAGACAAGCATTCTGGGTTTCTTTTGAAAGAACCAAATTTTTAACTCTCTATCCTTGAATCAAAGTTTGGCTTTGAAAAGCAGTATTTTAAAAAATCAATTTCCACTTGATTTTTACTTATGGTTATAAATCTCTCTAACTGGTCCCTAGATGCCAAGGACCTTACTCTCTGCTCTAGACAGTACCATCTGCTGCCCCTCGGCTCAGGCTCAGCTGCTGAACCACAAGCGTTTCTTTTGCCTTTTACATTTAAAAACATAAATAAAGATTCACAGCAGCCACCTCAGAACAGAGTATGGGGAATGACTGTCCCCTGAAGGTGACTTGTGCGCTCAGCCCCTCCCCCCCACCAGACCCCTGGGTAAGTTTCTTCTCTACGGTGCCCGCTGAAAGGCGCAAGTCCGGGGATTCCAAGACCCGGTCTCCCCTAGGAGAGCATGGACGGCCGGGCACAGATCAGCCCTCCCTTCCGTGGGGATTACGAGGAGTTGGGAGAAGCGATGCTGAAACATGGCAGCAATCTCCCGCGGGTACAGACTGCCCAGCGCATTTGGGGGGGGGGGGACCCTCAGAAAGCCCCAGGCATCCCTCTGGGCCCGGCCGGGGAGGAATGGGGAGAGCTGAGACCCAGGGCCAATCCCCAGCCTCCGAGGGAGCCTCTCAGGGACTCAAAGCACAGTCTCTGCAGCTCCACAGAACAGGACAGCGGACCAGTCAGGGCCACCCGCCCGGAGAACCTGCCCTCCAGGGAGAGAGGCTGTGCCGGCTTCTGTGCGGGTAACCCACACCCAGCGCTGCGTCCGGAGCCCCGGACGGAGGTGGAGGCCGTCCCATGGCTTCCCAGCTCAAGCCCCCCAACACCCGGCACGGAGGGGCGGGTACCAGCACCTACCCAGGCTCCCCAAGAGGCCGGACGCACAGCACACCAGGGCCAGCACCGCGCACACGAAGCCAACTTGCTGCGGCAGCATCTCTCTCCGCCCGCGAACTTTGCGCCGCCGAGGAGTCCCGCGGAGCGCCATCTCGCGCGGTCCCCGGAGGAGGACGCGGAGCTTCGGGGGTCGGAGCGCTGCCGGTGGCCGAGCCGCGCCGGAGCTGGAGCGGGCGCCGCGCAGCTCAGAGGCCAGAGGCTCCGGGCCAAAGCTTCATGGCCTGTGGGCGAGGTCGGCGGGGAGCGAGGGCTCGGAAGACGCGGGAGGAGAAGGCGCCCCGCGCGGTCGGAGCTCAGAGTCCCGCGCGTGGCGTGCGCGCGGCGCGCACCATGACTCCGTGGCAAGGAGGCGACGCCGGCACGGGGGCGCTGGCGGCCCAGGTTTGCAGGCTTGGCGCAGTCCGGGCGCTGGAGCTGCTACCTGCCGGCTGGGCCGGGCCTCGGGAGCGCTCAGTGTGGCTCCGCGCCTACTCGCCGCATCCTCCTCCTCCTCGCCGTCCTCCTCCCTGTCCTCCTCCTCCTCCTCCTCCAAGTTGAGCAGCGGCTGAGGCTTCCCGGCGAGCCGAGCTCTGACGAACGAGTGCGCGAGGCGCGAAGGGACCTGCGACCCTCTTGGCGAACGGCCTCACGTCGGCCCCTCAGGGTCGAGCGGTCCCCGGGAACTTTCTCCCACTCTCCACCGCCGGCGCTGGCGTCTGCGAGGCCTCGGCGCCTCCCGCGAGCTGCGCTCGGCTCCGCACTCCTCCTCCCACGCCCGCCTCTCCCCCTCCCTCCGGCACGCGTACTCCTCCCCCAGGGCGCGCCCGCCCGTGCGCCTCCCTCCCCGGGGCCTAAGAACTGACCTCTGCCCGGTAATCCCCCCCTCCCCTTTTCTCTCCCCTCTCCCCTGCGGAGCCTAATGAGCCCTTTATCACCCGAGGCTGCTGCGGGGAAGACAGGTTAAGGCAGCGCCGCGGGGCACCCTCGGAAGAGGGGTTTTTCTGGGAGCAGGACCTGCTGTCTAGATTCCTTCGCGACCCCCAGAGCGACCCAGGCCACCACCACCCCTCGGAGGCGGGAGATGCCTACAAAATTAATTGCTCGCACACAGCTAACAAACAGGCTGCACCAAGCCAACGGGCGCCCGCGCCCCGGGGATCGGCCTCGGCAGACTCCTGGGGCAGGCGGGACCTGGGTGGCGGGAGCGCGGCTCTGACCCGCAAAACGCTGGCTGGCGACAAGGCAGAGAGTTCGGCAGCTCTGCCTCTGAGAGTTGAGCTTTAGATATTTCGGAGCGTTCGCGCTTCGGGGCTTTCTGGTTTGGTTTGGTTTGGTTTTTTCCTCCGCCTTTCACATCGGCCCTCTAGTGTAAACCGCTTTTAAAAATGAGCCAGGAAGAAAATTTCCCAAAGAGAACAGGAGGTGTGATGTAGGCGCCGGCAGGTGGGGGGAGCTTCACAGAGAAGGACCTCCCGGCCTCACTTGCTCTGCTGGCCAACTTACTCCGTGCCCAGCGAGGGTCTACTGGGGGTTAAGTCCACTTAAAATTCTTTTTGGAACGAAGCCAAGTCTGTTTAATTAAATAAATACCCACCATGCACGGGCCCCGTGCCAAGTGCCAGCCAGAGAACAAAACAAGAAGAAAAGGGCCAAACTCAGCCTCTGCTTTCAAGGAACCCTAAATCAAACGGGGGCTAGATCCTTAGATAAATGCTGTTGATGCGAGTTCTAAAGGCGCCCTCCTGCAGCATGTGCAGCGTTTCCTCAGTGCCCGTTGTGCCGCTCTGTGCCTGCAGCAGCATGGGCATCGCCTGGGAGCTTGGGAGACGTGCGGACTCTACGGTTCCACCCAGACCTGCTGAGCCGAATGTGCATTTTAAACAAGATCCCCTGGAGGTCTGCGGGCGTGTTTAGCGCCTCAGTTGCTCTAGCTGGCTACCCGAGAGCTTCCCTCTGGACTGAGGAAGCAGAGACCATTTGGCTTGTGTTTGCCTGGCACAGAGACACAAGTCAGAGGTGCCCAGAGGGCAAGGAAAAGGTTCTCTAATTGCTTCGAAGCAGCAGCTTCCTTCCTAGATCAACAAAGATGCTGACGGTGTGACTACAAAACTGATTGCAGTGGAAACCCCTAGAAGACGTGAGAAGGAAGAGGGGAGGGTTCTGTTTCTGCCTCGAATTCAGGGAGACCACCCTCCAGTGAGGTGACCTCTACCAAGCATGCCCCTGACAAGGCGCTTTTCTCCACGTTGGCAGATTTTCTTCTCACCAGCTGGGCTGTACACAGACGCAGTCATCAGTAACAAGTAGAAGATCATAAAATAGTCCTACCTACGTTACTTGGAAAAGGCCCTTGGCATCAAGTTTAAGCCAAAGGAAGAAAGGGATAATGTGCCATTGTCCGATTCACAAGATGATGTTTGGGTCAGATTGGTTAATGCAGTGCCAGTGAGGAAACTGGCATCTTTTTTCTACAATTTAGTATTTTCTTAAAACTCTGTGGATGGGGCTTACTTAGAACTGGTGAAATAGATATTTTTTGAATCCAAAGCAGGTCAAAGGAGTCATGAGGTATTTACCTTGAAACATTTAGGCAGCTCTTTAATAGCACGTTTCTTCTTTTCTTTGACATTTTTCACCTGCTTTCACTTAATAGTTAGAACCCTTGGAATAATTTCACATGCACAAATGGATTTCTTTTATTTGACAATTTAAAAAGCAATTTGGAATTGTGCTTCTTGCTACATTTAAATAGTGCCCATTACCAAATAGTCTGCTGTGACACTAACTCTGCAGAAGAGAGAATTGGGTCTTATGTGCCTTTCAGATTCAGAGCATTTAGGAACATTCTCCAAAGGAGCGAGGCGATGGGCGTGAATGGGGTGGATATTGGTAGACAGACTCAATGCCACTAGGCTTGGTGTGTCTCTTCTGCCGCCACACATTTCCTCTGAGCTGACGCAGTAGGGGGCTGCATGGCCAACTTGAGCCATCTTGATAGATAGCTCAGTCTACGGTGATGGGCACAGTAGTTTTTAAATTCCTTTTCTGTGACACAGGAGCCTCACAGTTTAATCGGTGGCTTCCTTGGATTTCTAAAGCTCAGTTCTCTGTGCCTCTTCATTCCTTCTGCTCTGTAGGATGACTGCCGCAGTCTGTGCTGGCTGTGCCACAGTTCTTGAACTTGAACTTGAACGTGTCTCAGTCTCCTGTGGAAAGTTTGTAAAAACTCACACTGCTGACCGCCACCCGGAGCTCCTGCTGTAGTACACTGGGGCCCGAAAACTCGCATTTCCAGCGTCTGGCTAGAAAATTTCCATTTCGCATTTCCTTCTGGCTGATACACGGGGTTCAGGGACGACACTTCAGGAGCAGCGGGGCCGGATTCCTCTGTGATAACAGGGAGGGCTGTTATCAACGGAAGTTCATTTCTGACTGATGTTTCTAGTTGTCAAGGAATGCGCACTGAGGAGGAGCCGTGCACGTACCTAAGAGCTGCCAGTCTTGGCTGTCGCGCCAGCAGGCAAGGAGACACTGGCAGGCTCCGGCGCTGACCATCGAATGTTCCAGCCTGGAAGTGTCGCGGCCACTGGCTGCTCGCCGCTCGTTGGCCTAGGCTGGTCGTGCGGCCCCTCCATGCTCTGGGGGAGTCTGGAAGTGCCATCCTTCTGTTGCAGCAAAGGCCCGCGCTCTGCGGTGGGCAGCCCCAGTGACACCTGCAGCAGTAGACCTTGCTTCTGGTCCTGCCTGGCCCTTCCCCGTCCCTGGAAATGCTGGCCATGCTGTGTTCCAAAGGCCCTGGTGTGCTCCCTGTCACAGCTTTTCCGGCCATGTGGCACAGGGCCTGTCCTCACCTCACAAGGGAGACGTCAGGGGCTTATGCACAGCTCCAGACACAGTGTCCAGACCATTCGGTGCTTAACAGATCAAATCTTTACAGAATAAATGAATAAACACATCTGTGCGCACACAGAGAGCAGTCAAGGAATGGTCGCCCTGACAGGCCTGGCTGTTCTCCCCGCCGCTTCAGCATGACCCCTGGCTTTCCTCTGTCTCCACCATCATGGCCCCCAGAGACCTGGGGACAGCTCTCGGCAGAATCGGACGCTCTTGGAGGCCACAGTCATGTTCTTGACCGTGCGGGGATTCCCTTCTTTCTCTGCACGGCTCGGCTCAGCCTCAGGGCCCGGGGTGCCCCTCGTTCCCCGGGACTCGGTGCTAGGCCCTCTTTTCTTCTTGCTCTCCGTCTTCCTTCCCAGGAAAGCCCATCGCTTCTCTCTCTCGGCTGCTGACTCCAAAGTCCGACTTCCTAGCTGGAACCTTCTCAGGGGTTCGGATGGGAGGGTTCAGGGATTATCTTTGTCTCCTCCCCTCTTCTCCGGCCCCCCACCTGCCCCGTCTTTCACTGGGCCTCAGATTTGTCCACTTCTTGCTGTCCACTCAGTTCCTTTCTCACGAGGATCATTGTTTCTCCCTCAGTTTCTCTAGTCTTTCTGTTCTATTCCCTTTTCCACCATCAGAGTGATTGGAGAGAGAAAAATGCGATTATGCGCCTTCTTCTGTAAAACCCCAGAAGCTCCCCCTGGCTCTTGGACTAATCCCCTACTTTTTCCGCTTGAGTAAAACCCTGCATGATTCAACAGCCCTCCTGACACTGGCTGCACATTTACACCACGGGAGGAGGAAGCAGGCCCACAGCTCCAGACTCTGCCATCATGGCTGGCCCGCCAGCTCTAGGCGTTAGCATCCTCTGTGTGGCCACAGCTGGCTCGCCAGCCCCCTCAGTCAAACTTGAAAGAGAAAGAGAACAGGAAGGAAGAGTGTCCAGTGAGTCCCTGACCCAGAAGGGGTCCCTGACACTTGTAATGTCCCATTGGTGGAGATGCAGTCACATGGCCGTACCTGACTGAGGAGGGCGGGAACTGTCTAACTGATTGGCGTGTGTGCGTGTGGGTCCTGTCACTGTGGAAGCAGAGATTTGGATGGATACGATCAGCCTCAGCCAGATGCATGGAATTGTGACTGAGTGACTTGTCCAAGATCCTTCAGGAAATAGGTCACAAATCCAAGCTTCTGGCCCGAGGTGCAGACCCCAGAGGGTCCTCCACCCACTGCCCCCTGCTCACTCTGATAGTGGAAACAAGGAGAGGGGGGTCACAGGAACAATAGCAGGACGATTTGACAAGGGACTTGGCTTGGCAGGCCCCCAGTCTGGACCCTCGATAACTATGGAGGCCTGGCTTCGTCTTGCTTAGCACACCCCACACGTGCACAAAAGCCAGACGTTCCTTTATTTTGGGCACAGCACACTGCTGATGGCACGAGGAGCGGGGGTTGCGTCTTTTTGTGAATGTGCTGTTTCTTCCTGGTGGCTCAGGCGGGCCTCTCTGCATGGAAGGGCCTCTCTACCTGGGTAGAGAGATGGTGGTGTCAGGAGGAAAACGGCAGGTCACGGAGGAAGGGACACATTGAGTGTTGGAGGTTTTCTTCAAAGAGAGAGAGAGTCTGCTGCGAGGGGAATGACTGCCATTGCATGAGGGGAGCAGATTATCTTTGTCTCAGGCACACAGCTGCCCGTCCTCCCCCCTCCAGAAGCCAGCACCCCACGGGGAGCCTCTTTTTTGTCCCCCTGCTTTGTCAGGAAATGTATTTTGTCCTGAATTTTAAGAGGAAAGGTTTCACTGTGTCCACTTGGGAGGCACCGTTTCTTCTAATTCTCCGGAGGGGCAGATGAAGCTCTGCAGACTGAAGTGATGGATTTTTTTTTTTTTAGACAGGGTCTCGCTTTGGAGTTCAGGCCAGCCCTGAGCTCACTATGTAGCCCAGGCAAGCCTTGAACTCAGCAATCCTCCTGCCTCTGCCTCCCGAGTGCTGGGATTACAGTCGTGAGCCACTATGCCCGGCATTGTAGTATGTGGTATTGATGGCTGGTGGGCGTGAGTCACCATGCTCAGCATTGTATGTGGTTACCGGGATCGAACTCAGGACCTTGTGCTTGCGAGGCAGGTGCTGGAACCACTGAGCTAAATCTCCGGGCCCCTGAAGTGATGGATTTTAAACCTGCGCTACTCTTGCCCGGGTAATCTGAGTAGTTCCCTGTGGCATCCGGCTAGAAACGCTGTCGCATTGTCCAGAAAGCAGAGGCAGCCAGCTCAGGCAGCCAGCTTGGGCAGCCATCTGAGGGGAGCTTGCCAGATACCAGGCTGGCACTCGCTAGACATATGAGCTCTTGTCCCTGTCTAGAGAACTGGCTGTCCTCTGGTCATTACCTAGATAACATCAGAAACTTGGAGTTGAACAACCAAACAATGAAAGCCAGTTTTGGTCCTTCTGGGAAGGCGTCTGCCCACCCCCTGGGGACTTGGCTCCTAAGGCGGAGCCTTGCCAGCTGTCCCTAACCTTACTGACTCCACACTACACTAGACCCAAACTGTGACAATCAGCAGGTTGCTCCTTTTCGTCTGTTGTTGAAGGGCTCCAGTTCCCTGCACCTCATGGTTGTGCATCTTCAACACGCGGCTTCCAGGGCACCCAGCTTGTCTGCGGTGAAACAGCAGAGGGACAAAGACGTAGAGTTTTCTGTGGATGCTTCTCATGGGCCAGATCTGACCCACCTGCATCACAGATCACCACTCAGCCGCCTGGTCATGACTTGGAGAGGCGGCCAAGTGAGGCCTAGAAGAAGAGAAGGCTTGGTGAGCTCTACTATGCACAGCTGTCATCTTGCTGGGGCCTCCGGGAGAATAATCATAATTGAGGATCACATATATCATTCCTCCCTCCAGGCCAGGCAGTGTTCAGATCATTGGAAAAGCTGAGTGTGGCGGTGCACCCCTGAGTTCTGGGAGACCGAGGCAAAAGGATCACAAGTCTGCCGGGCGTGGTGGCTCACGCCTGTCATCCCAGCACTCGGGAGGCAGAGACAGGAGGATTGCTGAGTTCGAGGATTGCCTGGGCTGCATAGTGAGCTCAGAGCCAGCCAGAACTACAAAGTGAGACCCTGTCTCAAAAAAAAAAAAAAAAAAAAGGATCACAAGTCTGAGCCCAGGCTGGACAGTTTAGTGCGACCCACTGCAAGATAAACAATGGGCTGGGGAGATAGCTAGAGTGAAAGGCCTTGGGTTCGTTCCCCAGTACCACCAAAAAAAGAAAGAGAAGGAAAAAGAAGAATTTGATATCCATCCACTAACCCACTTAATCCTCCCGACAACTAACTCTGCAAGGCCAGTATAATTAGTTTGCAGGTGGACACCCCGAGGCTTTGACTAGTTAGTAATTTGCCAAAGTCGCATTTAGTAGGTGACAAAGCTGAGGTTCAGAGCCAGACGGTGAGGGCCCAGGATCTCTGCTCTCAACTATCCTAACAAGAGTGAGTGTTCCTGTCTCAGCCCTACCAAGAAACTGAGACCCAGAAAGTCAGAAGCCAGAAGCGCAGGTCTGCCTGAGTTCAGAGCTCACTCACTGTCTCGTCCCTATGAACTATCCAAAAACACTTGTTAAATGAATGACCTGATAGTTTTGCCTTTGAATATAATCAGAAAGGTTAACATATCAAGTGCTTCTTTAATGCTAGAGCCTAGCCTTTGCATGGCCCACGGTCTCTGCATGGAAGTCAAATGCCAAACGGGAAGCTGGAATGAACACAGATTCAGCTCATTTGAAAACAAATTAGCAAACTGCAACTCTTTGGGAGAATTTTTTTTTTTTAAAAGGCCCAGAGGAGATTTACCACTGGGTTGCATAATAAAGTGTCCCCCAAAGTCATACTAATACTTTAATGGCTGTTATGCAATGTTGATGGATCTGTATGACTCAGCTTTTAAATTAATTTAAAGGATTTCTGATGAACGTTGTTAGTTAGTTTGGGGGGCCTTTTCTTCCTCCCTCCTTTTTAACCAGGTTCTGAGAGCAAACTCCCGGGAAATTCTTACCTTCCAGGCTGAGCTATTTCAGGTGGGAAAATGCAGATATTTCTGAAGATAGCAAAGAGGCAATAAAGAATTCTTTGGTCATTAAAACGGAATGTGGTTATGTCCTCCCCCGTACCAGGAGCCAAAACTGTCCGTCTTCTGTGGGTTATGTGTGTGTAGTAGTCACGAAGCTGTTCAAGCCCAGAGAACTCTAATCCCTCGGGCTGCTGGTAAATAATAATGTATAAACTTATGATTAGTATTCTGTTTCAAAGGCCAGTGTTCAAAAGACAGCAGACGGGCAGACTGGTTAACTTTAGAATTCTGCTTTTGAATTCCCACTTCATAATCTCTCTCTTAAGGATCTGGACTTCTCACCTGTTTTGTTTTTTTTTTTTTTTTCGGTTCCACCAGAACCTTCTCTTGGTCAACTCAGGCCATGTCTCCTGATGTGGGGTGCAGAGGGGGTGCACGGCCGCCACTTCTCAGCCTCTCTCCACATGGCTTCCAGTCTGCACGGAAGGAGCTCGAGGCGGAGGCACTGGTGTCTGCCCATAAGAGAAAGTGTCTGCCCTTGAGGAGACACATACTTTCAGGACACTTGTGCCCTTGAGTAGCAATTTAATAAACAGAGCCTTGGTGACCTGTAAGAGATGGAGACTTTTGGATCCAGCAGTAATTTTCTCTCTGCCACAAAGCATTAATATTCAGTAGTCATATTTCATAATGAAGAACTTCATGGTGGTTTTGAGAGGGATGCACACTGGGACCAGGGGAGAAACGGCGTGGGGGTGGGTAGGTAGTGTACCCAAAGCAGAGCTCCTGCTAGGCCCTTTCGCTTCTCACATCTTCCCTTTTCTTGTCCTTTCTGTTCCCCATTCTTCCTTAACACCCGCCAAGACATCAAAGTCTCACCTGGTATGTTCACCTCCAAGTTCCTACGAAATCAAACTCACTGGGGTATTAACTGGTAAGAGCTTAAATGCAGTGGTCTGCCATCTTTGGGGTCGTAGATGTCTTTGAAAATTGAATGGATGGCACAGTCTTTGTCCTCTAGGACAGGACATGAAATATATATATATACACTTAAAATAGAATTTCTGGAGAAATGGAAAGTTCCTCCCAAACCACAGCCTACTTTCTGGGGTTCCAAGAACCCCAGGTTTTAGGATCCTCACTTACCCCTAAGACCTCACCAAGGGCTGTTTCTATTTTAGAAAAAAGCTAAAAGACCAAACAGCCTTAGCTGCTTAAAGATGTAAAGATTAGGGGTTTTTTTTTTGTTTTGTTTTTTCCAAGGAGAAAAAGATAATTGTAATGCTGACACTAAGATAGTTCAGGGGCTCTGTGGCTGAATAGATTCCGAAAACCCTGCATGCCACATCCCCTTGGGCACTCTGCCGGGCATGAGAATGCCTCTGGGGGCATCACTGGGGGGGGCACCTTTCACTTTGCAGCTCTTGGCACCTCCCAGCCTCATCCCACCTGGAATCTTGTCGCTCTGACCAGCACTTACTGTCTCCCATAGGATGGATTTTTCTTCGAGATGTACTGGTGAGAGCCCAGACCCTGCATTTTACAGATGGGGAAACCGAGGTGCAGGTGCAGAGAAAGGACACAACTTTCCCAGGGACACAGGGAGGCAGTGGTCACACTGGTCCCCTGAACTCAGTCTCCTGCCTTGTGGCTCTTCTTTCCTCAGTACAGGAGACTTGCCTGCCATGGGAGGGGCTGTCTTCTAAGGAAGAGGAGACTGTGGAGCCAGCTCTGTGTCAGTGGCTGGGTGGGAGGGCCACCGCTGTGACTGGGTTAAAGGGTTGTCCCCACCCAGAGCTCTTACGTGCCTGGGGCTTTTCCTTGTGAGTAATACACAGAGGACCTTGGGGGACCTGGCACATCTGGGTCAGAATAGGGAGCTAGGGGGCCTAGTCTGTCTTTCAAGGATCCTGTGACCACAGCTGGCACCACTGGGGAAACCCGAGAGGGTCCCTAGGCGTGCAGACAGCAGGCAAACCCCACCCCAGCACATACTTTTGCAACCAGGAGAAGCCAAGTTCTCAGGTCTCAGCGAAGCAGCCACCTTTGGGCCCTTGTCCTAGGAAGGAGTGGAGAAGCTTCCGGTCAGCAGCTGTGTGAAAGGCCCCACCACTCCAGCAATATCCAGTCCTATAGGGCGTCTGCTGGAGGCATTGCTCAAACACGCTCTCTAAACCTCTCTTTAACTTCTTAAAGCTGTGAATGTCATTTGGTTCGTTGCTCAAGACACAAAAATCAAGTGATCATTTGCTCAGAAGTCAAAGGATGCTAAGGGTTGCTATGAAGTTGAAAGCAAATGGTCTGAGGTTTTCCTCCTCTAAAAAAATGACAATCTCCTTGCCTTGTTTATAACTATGTGGAAATTGTGTGCCTTACTATGTGGGTAGGACTGGAAATAAACAGTTCCTTTGACAAAAAGAAAATAGGGACATCTCCAACGGGCTCCTGTGCTGACCCCAGGAGGCGGGCTGAGCCCTTGTTTCCTTGCAGAGAGAACATCTCGCCTTCTGAGCCCTCACAGGCTGGCTGGGGCCTGGGCCAGAAGAGGCTGTGCCGACATGGACAATGGCTGTGTCCGGGCTCAGGGGGTGGAACACCGGGGTGCACAGCGATGCCCGCCAGGAGCGTGGGTGGGGGCTGCTGAGGGGCACACCCTGGCTGAGCGGGCACTATTCCTGGATAAACCCTGCTTCTGGTCTTGACCCTGCCGCCGTCCGTGAGGCACTAGGAAAGTCACTTCACTTCTCAGTGCCTGAGGTCTCTCTGTCTGCTAGTTCGTGCATGGCTCCAGGTCCTTCCTGTTCTAACCGCCCCCAGAGAGAAGGCAGAGTGCTCTCCGAGTGGCTCTGTGACTTCCCAGCCACCGTAGCCTGGCGCAGGCCCCTTGAGGAGCCTCCTGCTCTCTTGACCTTGGTGTCTCACCTTCCTTCCCGGGGCCAGGCCTGTGGGCTTTGACTCCGAACCCCTAAATTGGGAAATGTTCAACTGCAGATTGTTTACATTGTGTATTCAGAGTAGGAAGTGGTGTTTGAGAGGTGTTGCCATGGCAACAGTGAAGTGAGGAGGCAGCTAACTATGAAGAGAAATAATCCCATATTAACACATACAAGCTACGCGCTTGGGCTGCGGTAAATGAAATGTCACATTATTGGGCAGGCAGCCGCTGTGCCGGTGCCTGACCTTCGCTTTAAAAACTAAGGAATTGACCTATTGGGTTCAGCTGGCTAAAGATACCACAGCGCAGTGATGGCGAACCTTTTAGAGCTTTCAGTGATATAAACAAGCTGCTGTGGCACCCGTGCCAAGGGTTTGCCGCCACTGCCCTACCACACCGGAGGCTCCAGCTTTGAGAGTTGAGGTGTTCAGGCCGATAGCTCTTAAACTTTATTGACTGGGGGTCAACTCTGGGCAAGATGAAAGACCCCAAGATCCACTATTCCATGCAGTTCCAATTTCCAGTGGGACAGGGACAGTGTGACAATATACCGGGCCACTACATTGCAAATTTAGAGAAGTCAGAGGTGTGTGCACATGTCTGTCTTGGCGAGACACGTGCAGATGGCTCAGATGCAAATCATAGGAGCCAGAAAATCAGTTTAATTATGAGACAGTATGGGTTCCCCAGATGCACAATCGACATCGTTCACCCTACAGAACTAGCCAAACCCCTCAGCATTTACTCCACGGAACAGCCGGAGCTTGATTCACAGTGACATCAGAGCAGGAAGAGCAGCATTAGAAAGCGCAGCCGGCTGGAGACGGTGCCAGTGGACGCTGGTGAAGCGAGTCCTTCCCCCAAAGCATAGAATTCCC
Organism: Thryonomys swinderianus; assembly: GCA_004025085.1. NCBI lineage: Eukaryota > Metazoa > Chordata > Mammalia > Rodentia > Thryonomyidae > Thryonomys > Thryonomys swinderianus. Next base: position 18,205 of record PVIC010020736.1, read on the forward strand.
AGCCACCTCTGTTGCCGAGGGCTGGGTGGCAGCCAGCTTCTCAGTTGAATGCTGAAGCAGAGTCCTCAGTCAGCTCCAGCCATGCACTCATTGTAGTTTATACATACCAGGTATTAGAAATCTCCAGTAATCATCCCTTGAGTGACCTCGACTGTATGTGATGGAGAATTCTGAGTGGCAAAGTCAGGTAAGTGTTGCCTATCTCTCCGTCCTCATGGCTCTTGGAAGAGGTGGCAACATTTACCCCCCCACCCCCGTCTGAGGATCGGCTGTATTCGTGTCCCCCAGCGAGTTCTGGAGAAATTGCATTCCTACGCCACAGGTTTGGCAATTCTGCTCCCCAAGGTCAGCACTGGAGCTCAAAGATCTCCATTTCTGAACCTGTACTCGGCACCTCAGTTTCTCTGGCGGAGGCTTCAGATGACCTACCTAGGAAGGCACACAGCCACCTGACAAATGGCTACAGAGCGCTCGGCTCCTCTTGGCTCCCAGCAATGTGTGGAAGTCTTGTGAGTGGCCCCCCTGGGGGGGGCAGGTACGTGGGGGAGGGGCTTTATTTTCATGCCTTATGACCTATACTTTTACATTTTCTTAGTTTTACTTTTAAGTCTATTTAGAAAAGAGGAACATAATTTAGAACCAGGATGACCCATGTCCAAACCCCAGTTCTGCCATTAGCTGTAGTTTTCCCTCCTCTAAGCAGTCGTACGTGGGCTCTAAAATGGAAATAAGAATCCTTACACTCCTTACCTCATAGGGTTTTTGTGAAGGTTGAAAAATAAATTTACCTTAAAATCTTTTTGAGACAAATCCAGATATAACCATAAGAACAAAGTCAATGAATGGGTGACAGTGGGCAAAAGTACACCGAGTGCTTGGCACCATGACCCAGGCAGAGGTGGCAGTGAGTGGCGGCTGCTGCTCTTGGCTGGTCTGAGCAAAGCCAGCCTGGTGGCTTGTGGTCAAATGGGCACTGGACATCCAGGATGGCCAGAATGTGGGCTGACCTCTGAGGCTCTTCTGGGCAGACAAAGGAAGTCAGGTCGGGGGTGGCTGACACCCCAAGTCCGAGAGGAGGGTCGCAGCAGGTGAGCAGAGTTCAGCTTCAAAGAATCAGAAGAAACAAAGTCTGGAATTGTGGGAATACTGTGCTTCCCAAACTCAGGAGTCTGAGAAGTGTCGGTCTGCAGCGGGGCCCAGACTTACATGGGCATGGCTCACACTTTTCCATATAGGCCCATACATGGCACAGGCCCAGGGCTCCTCCTGAGATGCCTCTGGGGACTTAGGGCTGAGGTCCAGTCCTCACTGCCCCTACCTCATGCCCATAAAGTCGGGGCAGCGCCTCAATGGGGACAGAGTCCTACTGGCTGGGGATGTGGGTGGCCCTGGGTCCCACCCAGCTCACTGTGGCTCCTCCTGAGCGAGGCAGCCCCCACCTGCTGACAGGATGACTTGCAGATCTAGCCTGAGTGCCCCACACTCTGGCCTTCAAAGCCACTTGTGCAGCCGCTCTCCTGGGTCGGGCCCCTCTACAGCTTGTCGGCACCGTGTCTTCAGGACTTAAAGTTCTATTGCCCTTTGATCGCTGGCCTTTGCTAAGGGTAGGACCGTTGGTGCTAGCTCCACTCATCTCCTAGAGAATCCAATCAGGGGCTCCACTGCCACTTCCTGCCAGATGACCAGAGACACTTCAGAGGGAGAGAGCTGGGATCTTGGTCCTTTTCCTCAAACGATGCTCCTTTGGTTATTGTGTAGCTTTCTCAGCAACTTTCAAGTTCAATACCAGAGTAGGTGTGTATGGGTGGGGTGGGGGGTGCAGTTCCCTGGGCCGGTGGAGCCTGAACACAAGCCCCATGCTACTGTTGTCTGGGTAGGTCTGCAGCCCCAGCATGGTGCAGGGGGCCTGCTGGATGCAGATGTTTACTTCACAAACAAGTTTAGCAACTGTCTTTGTAATTGCTGCAGCTGGATACTACAGACTGGATACTTTATAAGAAGAGACTTTGGCTCATGACTCTGAAGGCTGGAAAGTCCAAAGGTGTGGTTCCAGCGTCTGACAGGGACCTTCTTATCTCCTCAGACATGGTGAGGGCATCACACACAGTGGGCTAGCTCAGGCCTCTTCTTCTTCCTCATGACCGCATTCAATTCTGATAACCTCCCAGAGGCTCCTCCTCCAAACGTCATCAGCCTATGAGTTGGAGATGGCTTCTAACCCTTGACTTTGGAGGACTAATTCAAACCACAGAAGTGACTTACTCTGGTCCAGGCCTTGTGCTAGTACTTAAGAGACTGTCTCAGCCCTTGGGATGCGTACAGGTTAAGAAGGGAGATGCAAGTTAAAATAATAACATGAGAAGAGAATTGAGACTGGCCCAACACCCCAGGACTGGCACTAGGGACCATCATGGCCCCTCTTCCATCAGACCCTGGCTTTCTGGGCAGTTACCAGAGCAGGACTTTGGTGCAGAGAAAAACACAAGCCCAGTGAGGAGAACTAAGGCCTGGGGGAGAGAAGAAGGAGCAGAAAGTTTACACAGGGTGACCATGTGGGCTCAAAACAGCCACGGTGTTCCAGTCCCTGTGCAGACCCAGGATCAGCGCTGGGTCTTGATACTGAATTAGTGGCCAGGAGGTTTAATTAACAGCAGCAGAGATTCTGAGTGTACCTGCCTAAGTATAAAAAGCTAGTTTCCAGATCAAAACACACACACACACACACACACACACACACACACACGATAGCCAATCACATTTGAATTTCAGATAGATAAGTCCCATACAGTATTTGAAGTTATTTATTGTTGATCTGAAATTCAAACTGGACCTGTGCGCCCTTCACATTCATTTGCTAAATTGGGCAACCCTAGGAAATGAGTTTGTCTCTTATTTGAGAGTCTGACCAATCTAGATGGGTGGGGCCACTCTGCTCCTTACAGTCTTTCAGGGACCCAGGTTTACCATCCTACTCCCCATTTGTGGAAAGAGAGGTTCTCAGACCTGCAGCATCTCCTGGAAACTTGTTAGAAATGTAGGTACTGGGCCCTTCTCTGGAGCTTCAGCAGGTAGGCCCAAGAATCCATGCTTTAACAAGCTTCCTGTGTGAGGGCTCCGAAGTGGGGGTCACAGGTGGACCACATGCGAAAAGCAGAGGGCAGAGAGAGTTGGCATGGGACACGCAGGTGTTTGCCCTGCCCTTTCTAGCATACCTGGCTCTGTTGCGGTATCATCATAATGTCCCCAGGGCTACTTTTTCACTGCAGCATTCTCTGCTCCCTGATTTCCTCTTATCCAATCTTACCTTCTCTGTATGCCACTGTTCCGGGTGAAAACTAGACCAAATGATTTATGCAGGCTCCCGTGGCATTCACAGACACCAGGATTCTAATCCATAGAAACGATAGTAACAATTCTATCCTGCTTCTCAAACTCCCAGTACAAAATCATGTTAAATTCTGATGGTGCCATTTTAAGAGGAATACGAACAATCTAGAACATTTTCCTATGAGGACTGCTATGATAGTTGGGGAATGGTTTGGCTTGAAGAGGAAGACGTAGGTGTGCAAGGCCTGGGAGTTATTTTCACACACATAACAGATTGCCATAGAGGAGAACTTGACTTATCACAGGTGGCCAAGGAGGAGAATTATGAGCCCCGGACCTAAAGTAGAGCGAGGCTGGCTTGAGTTCGTAGTGTGAAGGAGCCTCCACAAGGAGGCTCGGCCGTCGCTGAAAGGGAGCCGGGCCTCGCGAAGAAGCGAGCCTGTCATTGCCGGATGCATTCAAGGAGGAGGGAGGTGACCACCCGCTTCGGGCTCTGTGGAAGAGATGACTTAGATGCATTGAGTCACTCCCCGCCGGAGTCTTTGGTGTGAATGTGTGTTCGCTCACTCTACACACGTCCCAGGTTGACAGGAATCTTGAAGAGCCTCAGTTTCCTATCTGTAAATACGCGAGTCCCTGCCGCACAGGCCTCAGCAGCGAGGATCCAGTGGCAAAGTATGACCAGCCCCGGGTCAAAGCCACATTGCTGATGATGGCGACGAGGCAGACAAGGCAAAGGTAGCAATGCCAAGCCCGTCCGTACCTCTGTTACTCACAAGAGAGTTTTAGGGACCTGGGATCTTCAATAATTTCCAAGAGTGGAAATTATTTCTTTTTAGGCAAGAAAGAAAATTGTCAGAGGGTGTAAGATGATATTTTTATCTAAACAGGACATTGTAAAGCATCTCAGGTCCAACTACTTCCTTGGTCTACACCGGCCAGCAACTCTGGCAGACGCCATATTGGCTGGAACCGCGGAGCCAAGGCAGACTGCGTTACAGCCCTACAGCCCTGTGCTGAGGTCTCTTTCAAAGTTCTCAGCGGGGATGGGGGTGGGAGGGCATTGATATGTGTTTGAAAGTGGCTTTGAATAATGCTGCAGTGCAGAACCGAGCCATTGTCAGGCAGGTCAATGCCAGCCTGACAGGGGCGGGCCTATTGTCTGAGGTAATATAACTACCCAGGAAGAGCCAGCTGGCCATTGTGAAGGCTCACTTGACCAAAAAGCAGAGGGCAGTGGGGGTGGCCGGCTGGCTCTCTGCTGATTATTCTGCTGATTGTGTCACCCGGGTGCCCGAGAAAGTTCCACCAACTGGCGCTGGGCATTGGCAGAGGGAGTAATGGGGGGTTCTGTCCCTGCTCTACCTTTTGACAGCCACCAAAAAATTAAAACAAATTTAAAATGCAGCTACTTGTTCTATATATTAGTGTCTCTGTCTTGTAGGATTCTTAATTTGCCCTGTTTAAAGTAACAGTATATTATCTGGGACCCATCGAATAGATGGTGACATTTTAGAAATCATGGTATTTGTAATCTTCCTCTAGGTACATTTCCCTCATTCAGGAAGAAGAAGCTCTATGGGGTGTGATATGGGACTGCATGTGCTCAAGATTATTAGGATCAAACTTTTAATTTTTGCTAGGAAAAACAAGTCATTCGCAGAGGTAAAGGAAACAGGTGCTTGCCTCTAGTCCAGAGTCTAGGATTCAAGGCCAGGTGTCTGATGTTCTTTCCATTGAAACATAATTTTCTTTCATTTATTTCCAGTAAATAATGACCAAGCCCGTTACTCTACATCAGATAATGTTACAAAGATTGGAAATCGAGCAGTGAATCAGACAAATGAAATCTCTGCTCCATTGAGCGGACATTCTAGGTGGCAGAATTTGTATTTTCCAGCGCACTGAGTGTACTTCCTCCATCTTGCTGGCACTGGATACCTAATCAGTTGTTAATAACTATTTAATAAGTGAAAAGACAAATGACCTTGGCTGTGACTCTCCGTTCCTTTTCCCAAGGCCGTATCAGTGGGATGTTCCTGCTAATAACAGATGCACCCAGGTGAAGTGAGGTCACTCAAGGATAAGGACATTCACTCCACTCCAGGGAGCAGACTGTGACTTTTCTCACAAAGCATGAACTTGGAGCGATTTGCAAATGGCAGGTGTGCAAATTATTTCTCCAAGGAGTAGACAACTTCGTCTTCCCACTTTTCATCATGCAAATCTTCCCACCTTGGTTGGCAATAAGCAGAAATAGGTAAATGAGATCTGAAATTTACATTTAACCATTGGAAAGAAACAGCTTTACTCAAAAAGCACTTGGAACAGAACAGGGTGCTGGGAGGACGAGGTCTGTCTCTGAGACGCAGGTAGCACTAGTGTGTCAGAGGAGATGAAGCAAAGGTCAGATTTCTTTTCACTCTTGGTAAGAAAAATTGAGTATTCAAAGTGTGGGGCTTGCTTGTTATTTGTCTCTGTTCAAGGTCCTGTGCCTGTAGGATCACCCTAGTAGTCTTGGCAGGGCATTTAAACCCTCATAATCTAGTCCCGTCCGCCTTTCTGATCTCACTTCAGCTACCGCCCACCCTTAGGCTCAAGCCAGCCGGCTCCACCTCAGTCTTCGCAGCCAGGGCTCTTCCAGAACAGACCCCATTCAGCCCCGGGCCCCTGCTCACGGAACTTGACTGCATCCTGCAAGGAGTGGTTCGGTTGGCATCTTGCTGCAAAGCTTCCCCTTGAACCAAAATCTCACCCTCCTTCTCTGTATTCAGATTTTTAGTTCCCTGAGTCTTAATTACTTTCAGATAACCATGGTGCCCGTTCCTGTGCTTGGCATCCACGAAGGCTGCAACATCAGTGTGAGGTTTGGGTTGGGGAAAGTACTTGTTAGAAAGGAGTGGGCACTATACTCAGCTATTCAGCAGGGCTATAGAATAGACTTTGAGGAATGTCTTGAAGACATTCATTTGTTTCCGGTGCAGAAGGTCTTGGGGGCAAGAGAATCTCCCACAAGCAAAATGGGGATAAAACTGGGTGATAAGGCAGATACCATCTCAGGGAAAAATTTCTGAGAAAAATTCCTGTTCTCTGGTTGAGGCTCTTGTCTTTAAGGTGTCCATGGACTGCTGTAGCCATAGCTTCTGCCAGGTAACTACTCCCAGCTCACACCCAGGCTCAACAGATGGAGAGCCTGTAGGTCTAGCGGTCGTGATGGCTTCCTGCTGGGGTCACTGGGGACCTCAGCACCTCTTGCTGTTTTCTTTGTTATGCTCATACCTTCCAACTTTCAGCTGAGGATTCTGACATTCTGTGTTGTACTCTAGCTAGTAGAGAATTATGGTTAAGAAAATGCCAAGTACCAGCAAATTATAACACATAGGCCATATGTGGCCCACTGCTTGCTTTTGTAAATAAAGTTTTAGCGAACACAGCTATTCATTTACAAATTGGCTGCTTTTGAGCTACTACACCAGGAGAAGTGCATACTGTTGTACCAGAGTCAGAAATGGACAATAAGCTTAAAACATTTACCATTTGGCCCTTTACAGAAAAGTTTTCCCACTGTACACAACCAGGCCACTCCTTTAATATCCATCTGCCAGGTGTCTCATAGGGATTTCTGCTTCTAAAGTCTTGTCTCCTTGCTTTCCTGTTGTTTTCCAGTCCATTTTTCACAGGACTTCTGGACAGATCTTGGTAAAACCCAACTTTGATCCTTCCCTTTTTCTTCCAGGGCTCCACTGGATAAAGGCTAAATACCAGGGCAAATCTCTCTCCATTTCCTCCTGCCTCTTCTGCAGAACTGATTGTCACTCTGGCCACTTGTTATGCTGGTTCCTCTGATCCAAGCTGTCATTAATTATATTGACTTCCCAACAGCTCTTCAAAGGGCAGGTAAATAAGTGTATAGGTCAATTTTCACACCCATCTGGATTTCAGAAATGTTAAGCAGAAAAAATAGGGCAGATGTCTTAGCAGAGGAGGCTTAGCAGTTGGAAGACTGTGAGGGGGTGATGGCGGCAGGTGCCCCTGGAGAAGCCCCCTGTGGCAAGGTCCCACAGGACCCTGGGTATAAGGAGACTGGAGGAAAGAGAGGCCCAGGGGTTCTGCATAGGTAAGTGACATTTGAAAACCCATCCCGTGGTCAGTGTGGAAGGATGGGTTGAAGAGGGATAAATTACAGTGCAGGGGGATCAAATTAAGGACAGCCGGTATAGACAGGTGTGACAGTGGGACCAGACAGATGCCTGGGGACAGACTCCCGAGACACTGGGGTGTGCAGTAGCCTGGAGTGGCTGAGAGTTGAAAGAAGGCCTGGGGAGGCAGAGGGGGGGGAGTCGGGATGCCTCCCAAACTCCTGTCTTGAGAATCTAGAAGAAGCAGTTGTACGCTGCACTGAGGAGCACACCGGAAACCTTGTATCCCTAGATCCTTAAGCCCAGGTTCAGTTCTTGGCCTCTCGGGCAGGCCCCGGTGTGATCGACGTAGCTGTTTTCATTTTCTGAGTTTTCTGATGAAACTACCATCTAGACCTGGAGGGGGGAGGAGTTGTCCACGGACGCTCTTCACGTGGCCTGGAGGTTGGCCCAGGGCTGCTAGGGGAGGGGAAGGAAGGGCTTTTCCTTTCTGCTGGAAGTTTGCATTAGGGGCAGGCATCGCAAGAGAGAGAACGGCTTGGCGTCCTGCAAGGCTATCAGCAGACTAGCCTCCAGGTTTGCCTGGATCACTGTGTCCTCTTGCTTCTCCCCTTACCATCGAGCAGGGTGCTGATGAAGGAGAACAGGGGCCTGGCTGCCAGCGACAGCTGCTCTGAGAACCGTCCTCCCAGCCCTGCTGAAAAAGGTTATGTCATAACCCCTGAGCAGGGAGCTCCAGCTGCTGGATCTAAGGTTCCCTCTTTCCCAGGACAGAGCATCGGCCTTTTCACCTCCTCAGGTTTTAGCAATGAAGAGGGCTTTGACAGAAATAAGGTATGCGCCCTCGGGCTAGGGCTTGAGTGACCCCCCCCCCCACCGTCCCTGAAAAATTCCCACACAGAAGGCAGCAGCTGAGCATGATCAGCAGGTGGGAGTTTTTGCTCATGCCTGGAGCAGAATTCTGGGGACCCCCCAAGGTGAGGGTCATCTTTGAGGTTTTATCTTTAGGGAACAAGACCTGGGCAGCTTCAGGAGCAGCAGAATCAAGATGGGGGCTGTTGATAAGTTGGCAGAGGGAGATGTTCAGGGCATAACTCTCCGTTTGAGGGGGGTTCAAAATCAGTGAGGGAGGAAGATGGATATGCAGGGTGCCCATAATGGCACCCTGAAGCAGAGCTGAAGGGCAGCTTAGACTCCATGGCAAGATCCTGTCTCAAAAATAACAAATACAAATTCAAAAACTCAATCAGGGAAGGTCTGGCAGGAGGTCTAAAAGTGTCACTTGGATGATATAATCACCCAGTTTCCATTACTGTAGCAAAATGCACAAGGCTTAGAATTTTGTAAAGAAAAATAAAGAGTTGATGAGCTCACAGCTCTGGAGGCAGAATCGCGATAGCATGTCATGAGCTCTGCTGAGAGCCCTCTGGCTGTGGCAGCTCCTAGTGTGTGAAGGGGGTTCACATGGCAAGATAGGAAGCCAGAACACAGGGAGGAGCCAGTAACTCCCTCACTAGGTCCCACGCCTTATAGGTTCCACCGCCTCCTGACATCCCCATGCAAAGGACCAAGTTTCTCCTACAGGAAGCTTTGGAGAACACCCTCAAACCACACCCACAGCACAGCAGGGGGGGGGTATCAAGGCCTGTTCCTGAACATAGAGTTCAAGTTAAGGAAGTGAGCATGCAGGGAACCTCCTCCAGCTCCATTCCTGTTTCTCCACCATCACTAACTGCATGGAGGATAGCCGTCCCACTGCTGTACGGTTTTGTGGTTTGCGTTTGAGACTGTTCACACTCACTTCTTGTGTGGGGGAGGGAGGAAAGTGGGATTATTATCCCTCCTCTTCCTGCTGAGAGCACAGCGGTTCCCACCTTTTCCCAAAGTCCCACAGTCAGTGAGGGCAGGGAGTGGGGCTGCAGCCTGGGGTGGTCATACTGCCTCCATTGCTCCATGGAGACGTGAGACTCGGTCTAACCCAGCAGTCCCTCTCCTATACCACCATCAAGCCTTAACACACGTCCTCTGGAGACAGTCAAGCTTCCCAAGAAGCCCCGGAGGAAGCAGAGGGTGGTCACCTGTGTGACCTGGTGTCTCAGGTGCACATTGTTTCCGATGCAACGTCCGTTATATAGAACAATGTTTCAACTCAGCCAAGATGTAATTTTTAAAAATCATAACAATGTCAGAGATAATCCCCCCCCAAAACTGAATTGATTATTCTCATATATTTGATTAGTCCTAATCCCCAAATACTACTTAAAAACGTACCCACCCTATTAAGCAAGCCTCCAATTACAAAGAGCTTGCAAGATTCTCTCAGCGCTACTCAAAAAAAGCTTTTAGTTTGAAGAGTATTGTGTCATTTTGTTTTAACACCACAAAAACCTGCCTTGGAGGAGATTAAAGTTGAGATTCTTCAAAGGACATAATTTCTGTTGAAGTGCATAGTGAGTTCTTTATGCCCATGACAGCCAGGAACACTGAATTCAATCTCGTGGGAACTTTTCAAAGGGAAGATGAGGTTTAAGAGGAAGAAAAAAGGGAGGGGAAGAGAAAGGCAGGGAGAAAGAGAGATCTGAATAGAGAGAAGTAGGGGCAGACATTTCCCCAGCTACAGAAATAATTTAAAGAAGAGAGTGTGTGTCTTTCCTCCAGATCATGAACATGTTGTTGGCTTCAGAACTATGTCTGGGTCTCTCCTTTTCTAATTACACTGTTGTGATTACACTGTGTTGTGTTGGTGGTAGTTAATTCAGAAAGTTGAAGGATCTTCTAGATTGAGCTAAAAAAAAAATGACACAGCGACTCCGGAAGGAGTCTTAGCACGACCGTGACGTATCCGTGAACTCGGTTTGAGTCAGTTTTCAGGTTCAAGCCATGTGTTTCTCTGCAAAGCACAGGAGGAAATAGTGGTTTTACTTTCAGCTGAGACATTTCTCGCCCTCAGTGGCTATTTTCCTTTCCTAGAGCTGCCACAACAAATGACCATAAACAAGGTGGCTAAGAACCTCTGAAATTTCTTCTGTCACCGTTTTGGAGTCTGGAAACCCAAGATCAAGGTGGCAGCAGGTCACGCGTCATCCAGAGGGTCTTGAGGAGAATGCTGCCTCCCTCCCGGCTTCCGTGGCTGTGGGTAACCCTTGGGGCGCCTCAGCCGACAGCTACACCAACCTGTGTCTACCTGTCATTGCCTGTTGTCCCCCTCTCTGTGTCTAGGTCTCTGTAGACCTAGATCTCTTCTTATAAAGACGTTGGGCCAGATGTTGCATTAGGGCCCACTTCAGAGTGGTGTAACTTCATCTTGATTACATTTGCAAAGACTTTACTTCCAGCTAGGCACAGTGGCACACGCCTAAAATCCCAGCCCTTGGGAGACTAAGGCAGGAGGATAGCCTCAAGTTCAAGGCCAGCCTGGGCTGCACACTGAGTTCAAGGCCAGCCTGAATTACAGAGTGGGACCCTGTCTCAACAAACAAACCAAAAAGGATTTTATTTCCAAACAAGATCACCGGTCTGAGGGTTTGCATTTTAACCCATCTTTGT
>PVIC010020737.1:0-29341 GCA_004025085.1 Thryonomys swinderianus
AAAAGTACAGATTGAGCTAATGAATGAGTATTCAGCTTACTCCAATAAATGCATAACACAAAACAACAAATATGTGTAGTTCTTGAGTGAAACATTATATTCTGATTTTAAAAACTGCATTGAAAGTGAAATCCAAGACTGCGTGAACCATCCTTGGGATATAAAAATAAATCTCTCAGAAACTGTATCTACTTCATTGATGATTTCCAATAATTCATGGTAAAGAGTTCATGAGGTCTAAAAAATTTGTGCCTGCATTCATTTGGGGTACTGTGCTCTTGCAATGTCCAAGAAATAATTATAACAAGCCTGAACAGAATATTTAAGTCCAAGAGAATGAATAAGTCAAATGAAGCTTTAGCCAAGATTGTTGTAGGATACATAAAATGAAATTCATTGTTCTACAAATACTTCCTGAGTTGCTACTATGTGAAAGCAATATATAATTACATTAATAATAAGGAAAATAAATTTCAGAGATTGTAACTTTATTACTATCAATTTTTTCCTTAAAGTATGTTTTTCCCACTGTCTCATTCTAAAACATAAAAACACAGTTAAGCAGCAGCAATTAAAAATCAAAATCAGGGCCGGAGGGTTAGCTCAGTGGTTCCGGTGCCTGCCTCGTAAGCGTAAGGACCTGAGTTCGATCCCCGGTTACCACATATAATGCCGGACGTGGTGGCTCACGCCTGTAATCCCAGTACTTGGGAGACAGAGACAGGAGGATTGCTGGGTTCGCGGCGGCTTGCCTGGGCACCATAGTGAGCTCAGGGCCAGCCTGAACTACAAAGCAAGACCCTGTCTCCAAAAAAGCAAAAAAAAAAAAAAAAAAAAAAATCAAAATCAACCTGTCTGGCCCAAGGACATGTTTACTTAATCCACAATGCTGTAAAGAATTTCTCTCATATTTTAAAGTAACTAATAATTAGAAATAACTAATAAGCAGAACTAAATGCAAATGGGTGGGAAATAAAATTATAGTACAATCAAATTTAAAAAGCAAGTAGAAACAGTTGATACTTATTATATAGGTTATATTATATATATATAACCAATTTAATAATATATATAGGTATATATATTATATAACCTATGTAATAAGTATCAACTGTTTCTTTTATGTTTTATATAAACCTATTTATACATTAAATATATATTTATATAAACATATATATATACATATATATATATATATCATGAGGTTAAAAAAATTGAAAAAGAACTAGAACTATAAAGGAAAAGTTCTTTAAGTTGGCCTCTAGTAATGAATAAAATTTGGACGGACAGAGAGTCAAGAAATCATTCAAATTAGGCTTTAAAAAAAAACATTTTACCTTCTATTTACTTTCTCTAAGCTGTGAGAGTTGTATGTTCTAGGTTGACAACTACACAAAGTTGTCAGGTATGTTTCCAAGAATTGTAAGAAATTTGTATCAGACAGGTCACGTGATTAAAAGGATCCAAAATGTCTCCAAAAGAAACTTTAGAACTTTCCAGAGATTTTATACATAGGAGCCTTCATTGTTCTAATGCTATGTCATTTTAATAATTTTTCTCCAAGAAATATTTGATACCTGTTGTTATATATCTAAACACAATAACTTTCAAAGAAAATGAACATAACTGAAACATTTGTAATATTTATGTATTAAAAGTGATAAAACATTTATGTATTTGTATAACTATATTTACATTAGTCTTAAACCATTAAATTAAAATATATTTCAAATAGTTTGAGCCCCAGTGGTACACAACTGATTTGTCTATAACACTGAAAATAGACTGGCTGGTAAATATCTTCCTATAACTCAATTTCAAAATATCTGCCCAACATGAAAAGCGATGAACATGGCATTTGGGCAAATGTAACCAGCCCTTCGGGAAGAACTCATCTTGGCTTCTATTTCACTGCCGAGAAACTGGACCGTGCGATGTCCAAGTCATGAACTTTCTGGCAGTGACAATTTCACAAAAAATTTTGGCATAGGAAAATGATGCCAGTTCTTTTCCATAGATGAATTAATGAAATAACTAGAGGCTCAGATTACTCAACAACCTCTTAGGAAATACTACCTGTCTATTTAGTTAATAGTGCACTTTTAAATATAGTTAAGTACAAGACACAATGGAAAAGTAGAATGAATATTTTAATTTAAAAATTTTATTACAGTAAAAGATGTATTGCCATTAATCGTCCTCAACTACTCCTCATTTAGAACACTTATTCTACCACTCTTGACAGTTTCTGAAACACCTCTGAAACAGTCTTCTTTCCTGAGTGTCATTAGTTGTGCTGTCATGGGTATCTCAACAAATTTAACAAAATCAAAACATTTGCCTTTCATGGTCAATTTGACTTTAGAAGAAAGCCAGAACTTGCACAGTGACACTTGTGGTAAGTAAGGTAGAGGAGAACACACTGTAACAACGTTAGGGTCTGCCTTTCTGTTGGATGGTACAGGGTAGCACCATTCATTGTTTCTTGACGCATTTTGTAAAGACACTCATTTAAGACGACTTTCCCAACTGTTTCATAATGCTAAAAGGATGATGGGGTAATTGTGTGTGAAACAAAGGGGAGATTTACAAGGCTACCAATAACCAAGTATTCACTATGTGTCTTGATCACCCTGGGTACACCCACAAGACAAATCTAGGAAACTCTTGGTGTCAACTGCCCGAATGATACAGAACCCTTGTTTTCCAATACCCAATCTCTTAAGATTGAAAATCAACAGCACAGAGTGTGTTGATTTTGAACTCAGGGAGTATTGATAAAGAACCACAACCACTGTCAAACAGTGGAGGAATTCGAGCAGGGAGAACATAGAACCAAATTACACTTACTGATGGGAGTGGTTAAGTGAGAACACAAAGGATATGGTAAATGTTCTGTCAAGATCTGTGGATTAACTGTTCAAATTTTGGAGGGAATCTGTGATCCAATCCTATTAATGGGTACAAAAAAGCTAGGGATTTTCTGGAATTCCATGAAAGATAAAAAAATGAGATTTGGGCAAGGAAAAATTTGGATGAACTCTATATGCACTCAGCAGTCACAAACACTGGAGGCCCTCTTAGTCACCTTCAGATTGTTTGGGCGCATAATTTAATATTCTTTGACTGTGAAAGTGGCTGAAATAGTGAACTTACCAATAATCTACCATTAGAAATATGTTTTGGTTGCTACGTTGTAGTAGATAATGTAGCTAATATGTAACATGTAGTAGATACAGATAAGCTTTAAACTTTCAACCCTTTGTTCTGGTTGTAAAATGTCAGTTGGACCCATTTTGATGCTTTTTATTACTGCATCAAAACCATGCTGTGAATTTGTAGCTGCCATAAATGCTTAATGTAAGAGCTCATTGTGCAATAAAGTGTCAGAACACTGTTTTTAAACACGTTTTTAAAGCAACATTTTACAGCTTACATTTTTTCCCACTGCGTACTATAAAAAGTACAGATTTTCAATGTCACATTCATAAGGAGTGCATAATCTTTCCTAGGAAAGCCAAGTAAAATGAGAGCTAAACAATTCCTTCCTTTCTTTAAGTCCTGCCTTTTCTCTCCTCTTTGGATAGGTCATTTTTTGCACCCTAGAAGTGAAAATCCTCAAAGGTATTGGATATACATGGTGTGTTCAGCAATTAATTCAGTTATTTTGACCTTGATCATTTAAACTTGGGATATAAAGCTAAGCACAAAAGGATAGATACATTACTGTAACTCACCTCAGTTACTTTGCAAGCCTTAAAGTAATTTTAGTATTTATTTACCTTCTCAACTATTCACACTGTTTTCAATTAAAAGGACATTTCTCTTCCAACCTTGTTAGAGCTGTAATTTTATTTTCAAGTAAAATCTGCCTTTGTTATACTAATATTGTCATTCTCCCACAATTAAAAGAACCACCTTATTTCATTTATTGGTCCCCTTGTTGTCATTACAACACTGAGTTTGCCTTGAGATTTTGTTCTCTTACTTTTCCTAATATTTCTCTTCTGAAATTAACTGACAGTCTTTGTGGCCAGGACTTTCTGGAAGCCAAACTGAGGTTGGAGTGAACAGGATTTTCAGCACTAGCCTAGCTCACTCTTTCTCTGGCACAAATTTGTCATTCATTTTTTATTAGTGTATGTTAATAATACATGACTATGGGGCTCATTTGGGGTGGGTGGTGCATTTCATACGTCTTCATCAAGTTCTCTCTCATTACTCCCTTTCTCTTCCTGCTCCCTTCCCCTTGTCTTCTCCACAAGTCTAACTACTCTTTCTCTCTTCATTCTAATT
Organism: Thryonomys swinderianus; assembly: GCA_004025085.1. Classification (NCBI taxonomy): domain Eukaryota; kingdom Metazoa; phylum Chordata; class Mammalia; order Rodentia; family Thryonomyidae; genus Thryonomys; species Thryonomys swinderianus. The sequence continues at coordinate 4,297 of PVIC010020737.1, forward strand.
ACTTCTTTATTTACATATTATTTTTGTTTCTCACACAAGAGAAAAAGTATTTATCTAACTCAATATATGGAAAATTTCACTCAGCACGATGGCTTCCAGTACAGTCCCTAAGGTGATTTCATTCTTTGTAGTGTTGAGGTGTGGCAAGATTTACTCTGCATTTTCATCTGGGACTGACAATGTCCCCTAATCCTAGGGATAACTGTGTTATCTCAACCTGTTAGAGCACCTCTCTGTCCGTAATCAAGAAATCATTTCTGGAATTAATTTTTCAATATCTCCAGAGACTGTTTCATAGTGTTCTATAAAAGAGATGAGAACACATCCTTGTTGCACAATGATTCCTCTTTCCCTATAAATTACTGGGAATGTTAAACCTTGGGAGAACAGGTTTTGCTTGTTATTTCTTACCCTTATATTCCCAGGCACTTACACAAGGCTGAGCACACAGAGGCATTCAGAAAAGACCTGCTGAATATGTGAATGGATGAATAAGAATAAATGATTTTAAAAATTTGCCCTCATAGTAATTTCCTAAAGTAGATCCAAGAAGTTTAAGATTTGTAGTAATGTTACTACTAAGTATAATTATTTATTCAAGTAAGGCAAATCTGTCTCTCAGACAAATCTAAGAATAATCCTCTCACTGGACTAGATATTTAAGTCAAGAGAGATTAATCAAGTCTGAAGTTTATGAAGATTTTTCTTTGTTTCAAGTCTTTTTCTCTTTCCCCCAGAACTGATACTTAAAGTTTCCTTTTTTTCTCTAACTCTAAACACAAAATCAAGCCATTGTAGAATAGATAAGAGTGTTTTTGTGGAAGGGACTGAGCAACCAATTAACTTCTTTGACTGTAAACCTAACTACACTAATTAACATATTACAACATAATGACTTTCACAAGAGATAATGTCCTTTGAAGCTACAGCCACCAAGAAAAACAACATGAACTTTTGAGCTTCCCTTGGTAAACATGGAAATAAGTTGGTGATTCATTCTTATTCAGAGGAAAGCATTTGATTTTTTTAAAGCCCAGTGAATGGTGCCAACCATAAAATGCCAAAGAGATTAAAAAGAAGAGCAGACATACTCAAAGAGACTTAAAAAGTTATTTTTTACATTCCAACTATTTTTTTCTTTTTTTGGCCACATGGCATGTATCTGTTTAATATGCATGAAGCTGGCAAAAATGTATTTTTCCTGAACTAGCTAGTGACAACCTAAGCATTTGGAATACACAACATTTTTCAGTGTTCTAAAGTGTGACGATTTATTACTCATTTAATATTTTAAAATGTTTTCCAACTGGAGAGATTGAAGCTTTACTTAACCCTACTCCCTCTAGTCATAGTGATTACTGCTTGAAGCTTTTCAGTTATAATTTGGTACACACAGATACACCAATGAAAACCATACTTTTTTAGAGAATAAAAAGGAAAGGTAAAAATATTAAGACATTTTCAATTGTCTTAGTCCCTAGCTTCCATAAGAGAGAGATAAAGAGAGATACACAGATTGAGAGATAGAGACAGACAGGCACAGACAGACAGAGAAACACAGATGAATTCATGGCCCCTTTTACAAAGTATGAATGTGTGTATTTAATTGCAATATTACTTTTTAATTAGTTTTTAAATTTAAATTTTCCTGCAAGTTTACTATCTAATGATTCCCACCTCAGGAATCAAACCTGGATTTACTTTTGCTTTTCTTAAGCTAGTTTAACTCTATAATTTTATAATTTTGGAGGAATGAATTGAAATTCCTGAATCACTTTTATGGGAAATATTTTAGAGTTAACTGTCCAACTCATGAAATTCTGGTTAGGGAGTTCAAGTATTAAAAATGATTCAAAAAAGAATAGTATCTTTGGAGATTTTAATTCTCCTACATTTTATTCTGAAATATTAACCAGATATAATTCATTTAAGAAAGTTACTACAGGGAGCTGGAGATTTAGCTCAGTGGTTCTGGTGCCTGCCTTGCAACCTGGTAATCACATAAGATGCTGGGCATGGTGGCTCATGCCTGTAATCCCAGCACTCGGAAGGCAGAGGCAGGAGGACTGCTGAGTTCCAGGCTTGCCTGGGCTACACAGTAAGCTCAGGGCCAGCTTGAACTACAAACCTAGAGCCTGTCTCAAAAAAAAAAAAAATTACTACAGTTTGATAACAACATTCTAAATTTGTTTTCTATTTGTTTAAAAAGGATGTGGACTACCATAGTTTGCAAAACTGCATTGCTTGAAGACTCAGCATCATAAAAGACAAAAAGAGAAGTGTGTTCAACATAAGAAAGTTTCTCAGGGCACAGTTTCTGGGATAAACCAAGACATAGATATGGATGTCACAGTATTTATTATACTCAAGATAGTTCTGTGTTTGCCAAGCACATGCTAAGAGATCCTGGTGAATTAGCCCACCTTGTGCCAATCCCATAAATCCAAGGAAGCCTGTTGTGCTAAACTACTGTCAAATACAACATATCAGGGCTCTTTGTTCAGATGAAACATCTGCAGTGGGACCAAAAGACCAAACCAAAGCAAATCACTCATGACAAAGTCCCACCTAATGAAGCCAGAGCTGTTTTTTATTTAACTTTCTGAGAAAGCCAAGCAATTACAGATAAAAGCCAAATCTCCAAATGAGAAGATTATAGCAAAGGTGGTAAGAAAGTCCTTCCTCTTTCACCATCAAAGGCTCACACCTGAAATAATCAGTCTGCTTTTCGTTTTGTTTCTGTTTCCCTTTTGGTTTTATTTGTTTTCCCTCTTTGTCTACAAAACCAAGCTCTGCTGCTCAGCTTGTTCGAACTGTGTTACCGACTCCAGAATCGTAAATAAAAGTCAATTAGGATCTTCAAACTCAATCTGTCATATTCTGTCTTATGACACCATTTGACGCATAACATATAATATTCTGAGTATAAAACCTGTCTCTATTCTTCATAAAGTACTATTTTCTTCTCATATAGAAGTCACATTTCTCTAATTTCTCTCATATCAAAAGGAGTATTTTTAACAAATTAAACCTTAATTATGATTTAAAAGAATATTTAATTTTAATTTTTTTTTTTAATTTTTCAGGCATGTGGACTTTCAAGATGGGCTGACAAATACCAAGATCAGTAGTTGGGAGAAATAAACAGTTCATTTATCTGTCATTTTACCCACTTATTCAACAAATTCTGAAAACAAACAAACAAACAAACAAACAAAAAAACACTAGGTACTGATCTAAGCACCAAAGATACAGCAGGGAATATAAATGTGCAGCAGTGATGGTTACCCATTTAGACGTCAAATGCCTAAACCACAACCCCAAACCCCACTTATTTACTGCAAAGAGCGAACAGCACATTACATTTTAATTCCAAAGCTTCAATTTAGAAAGAACAACTCTCGCAAGTTGACACCCCACTGTGGCATGCGTGCCACAGCTTTGCTCCCACTGAGACTCAGGCTGATGGATCATTTTAAAATACGTTATAGACGCGGTGGTTGTAAGAGAAATGAACATTAAGTGAAATCGGGTGACAGAAGGACAAACTTTAAAAGTTTTACTACCGAGAATGTAGACAAAGATTTAGAAATTTTAATCTAACAAGAAAGAAACATACAAGTTCAGAGTTAACAAGTTAGAGGAAGAAATGAAACCAGATGTGCATTTTCACTTATTTTTAAGGATTCACAGTTATAAATAACAAAGAAAATATTAGACTTGATCATAGTTGTTTCAGACCTTGGATATAGAGGCAAACATTAATTTTCATTGTGGAAATAAAAAAAATGAGTGTTGAAAACGACCCAAATTTTCATCAGCCTATGGTTTAAATAAATTGTGATTAATGTGCCCTATTAAAACAAAAGGTCTCCACAAGTAATTCTATGTACATTATGAAAAGCGTTCTCAAAATAATGTTATGAAATTGTCTTATGAAAAGACCTGTTGCATAAAAATGCCCAAAAGTTGACTTTATTGATATCAAACATTAACAAAGCCTTTGTCCTCCTGCCTCTTGCTCATATATTTTAGAAAACCTGGGTATTAATGAAAACTGATAAAATGAGTATTTGATAATGAAAGGACCAAGTTGGGCAGTAAGGAGAACTTTTTAATGTGTTCTGAAATTTAAAATGCTGTACAAAATCCATGAGCCAACTGTCATTAAAAATGATATAAAGTCAAAAAAATGAACTTGTCTAAAATGATAAAAGAAGGGGGTAATATTCCTTGCATTGGACTGCTCAAATTAAAACAAAAGTTCATTGTTAAAAAACGTTTACCACAGAAATATTCTAACCACATATCAATGACTACATTATAGAAGCAGCTGTGTGTGGTCTCTACAGTACCTTCCATGTGAAAGACCTTGTACTTTGCAAGGAGATAAGCAATTATACAAAGAGGATATTTTCTAAAATGGAAAGGGTAGGCCCTTCATCAATTTGGTTTTCAAAAAGGTACTTTTAAATATCTAAAGAAAGTCATACATTTTCTTACCACTGTCATGCTATCAATTAGTGGCATTACCAACTACTGGCATTGGCCCCAGTGACATCAAGAACTTTCCGCCTACCCAGACCCTTGCACCATACCATGTCTGCTTTGAGCCAGCAAACTGCGCACTGGCTCACACACCCCATTCTTCTTTTAAGCTGCTGGCATCTCTGCAGTGAGGAAAGTGACTTTAAGATGCATGATGAGCAGTTAAAAGTCAGTTGCAGTCTATAACTTTATTACCATAATTATTAGAAACTTTACATTTTAAAACTGATTTTAAAATAATAATCACTGTTTACCAGGCCTTTGTTTAATAACTGAACATTTGAGGAAACAAAGTTTCTTAGAATTTAGCTGTCTTGCAGATCTCTAAAATCATCAACTGATTGGCTTGATTTGTCAAAAAATCGCAACTATGTGAATTCACACTTATGTGTATAGGCTGAAGAGCTATTCTTTCATAAAATGTAAATTTTTCACTGGCCATGTGTAACCCAATATTCCTTGACAGTAAATAAAATAGCTGAACTTGGTTTTGGCTTAACATCTTAGAGTGGACAGTTGCTTAGAGAAAGTGAAGTAGATGAATGATCAGACCCTGATGAAGCAATGCAGAAAGAATCTCTCTCCAGTACTGTTGTATCATTCTGTTGGCTCAGTGTGGTTTTGATTGGGTTTCCTTTCAGCCAGTCAACATTCTTGTGTGCAGTATTCCAATCAGCTACCATTCAAACAGCATTATGACAGTTTAAGAACCAGATTTAGAGCATAATGTCTTGGAGCTTCAGTAGCATGCATCATTAAAGGAGGTGGCTCAGTCCTCAGACAGACCCACTCAGGTGGACTGCTAGATGTCAATGCACCAAGTGGGTGACTCTTAACAGAATAAAGAGCACCCTCCTAAGGGAATGGGGCCAGTTAGGTCAGACTTACAACAGAAACCATGATTGTTTCCACGGCAGGTGAATTACATCTTTAATTGTCCAGCTTTCAGAAAATTCAGAGAGAGGAGCTATTCCCAAGGACATGTCTTCTGAACTTCATTTAAAATTGTGTGTGTGTGTGTGTGTGTGGGCACATGGAAAAAAGCCATAGGTGGGCGACAGAACTACAAATAGATGTTGTGCTTTTGGCTTCCCCTCTATGTGACAAGCTAAAAACACAGGTAGTTCTAGAACAGGATTTAGCAGTGTAATATTTTAGCCAATCACAACTTCAATTCAAAAAATATTGACAAGACCTGTACATCAGAGGTGCCAAGTTCAAAATGTTAAAAGAACCAGTCTGGGGGCCAGAGATTTAGCTCAGTGGTTGCAGTGACTGAGTTAGGAGCAGAAGTTCCCTAGTTTGATCCCCAGTAACCACATACCACACTACCAGGCGTGGGGAGTCACTCCCACCAGCACCAGCCATCAGCACCATACACCACAGTGCCAAGCGAGGTGGCTCATGCCTGTAATCCCAGCACTCAATAGGCAGAGGCAGGAGAACTGCTAAGTCCCAGGCTTACCTAAGCTACATAGGGAGCTCAGGGCCAGACCGTGTCTCAAAACAAAGCAAAACAAAACAAAACAAAACAAAAAGAACTAGTTTGAAATGTTATGAGAGCTACATAGTTCACCTCTTGCCATAATCATTTTATAAATGTGGGTATCTGGGCACAGCTTGGAAACTTTTAAGAAACAGACATGTTGAAAAGAAAGTAGACAGGAAGGAGAAGGTAAAAAGCAAGAGAAAGAAGAGAACAGAGAAATCAATACAAATAAATACATGAATAAAATCTAATACTGCTTGTTATTTTGAACTGTGTTTCTTCCCAGGCTTGTCTCCCTGGCTTGACTGGCAGGAGACAGAATAACCTGAGGAGGGAAGCCGCTGGCTCCCTTATCACACACAGTGACAGATCTGCCCATGTGGCTTTTGTTGGTGGTTCGCTGGCAAGATTTCCCAAGGTCAGCTTCATCTCAGGATATGTAGTTAAACCTCAAGCACAAGGAAAAAGGAAAAAAGAAACTGCAAGTCGTTACGTAGCTGGATTGACTACCATAGTATTATTCTACTTCCATAAATTATCTCTATATTATATATTTTATAATTTATAAATTGTTATATATCACGATGTTTTCAATAATCCTAAGTGAATCACATGCAATGAAAATAGAAGGATGGAAATTAAAAACTCTGTGTACAGATACCAAAATGAAGCTTTATATAGCTTTGCAAGCCAGACTGTCTTCCAATGTTGCTTGTAAAAAGAATTCAGTACACAAGAACAATCTGTCTGATAATGGTTTAAACTCATGTCAGCTCTCGTGGATATACTATGTCCTAACTGGACTTAAACTGACCTATGTGCAAGCACTAAGGATTTCACTCCATGGATTCACAAAAACCAAAACAGCGAACTGCCATTTCTAGTGTCATGACAGACCAAATTCTACACAGGCAAGTGGCACAAGCAGGGAGACGTGAATTCAATTTTACCATTGCTATTCATCATGCTGGAATACCCAGGAAAGTGCACTATTTTCTCTACAAAAGCATTTCTCAGGGTTGACACACTCTCTTTAACATTAGCTTAGAGAACAGGTTTACAGCCACATTCCTTCCCTCATTTCCCTGCTATAAATGACCCTGTAAATGGGTTGTGTAGAAACAAACTCTGGCTAATGGATATCCTCTACGACACATGGGCCTGCCCTCTCTCAGGACTGATAGGCTGATGGACTAAGGCACTCAAACCTGTAGCCTCCATAACTGGAAATTATTTGATAAATGTGTGTTTCTCCATTTTGTTTAACAGGAAGTTATTATATGAGCAGCTGCCCTGTGAATGATATTAAAGCCAAAGTGAACCTCTCCGTTACATAATAAAATGAGGCCAGCTTTAGATGTTAGAATCAAGAGTGTTGTTATGCAGCAGAAAGTGTGACTTCTGACTTCAGCAAAAAAAGGAATGATTTCTATGATAAAATAGGGAGAGACAGCTTTTTAAAATGCTAAGGCTCTTTTGTCCTTGCAAGATAAACCAGAAAATAATGATATTATGTGTATAAAATGTTAAAACGAAACCAAAGAGAAAGACCCTTCCAGGAGCCATCACATGAAATGCTTACACTTTCCATACACAGGGGAGGAAGGGACAGATCCACAGGTGGAAAATGCATATTCCACCAAGAATCTTGAACCAGGACTCTTCTGAGTTATTAAGGATACCAGAAAACCGTGGCAAACGGAGTGTGGAAAGGATGATGCGATGCTCAGAGGGCAGCTTGCCTTGCTCAAAGCCTATGACATGCTCATATGCTTTTCCGGCTTTAGATGAACACCAGCACAAGGAGAATGTGCCTGATACCCAAAGAAAATTTTCACATGTGTGGAATTTTAAAAAGAGGGGCACTCAGTCTCCTTTCAACATGTCAGGATTTCCTCTGTACTGATCCATCATTTCATCAAACTTTCACACCTGACTAGCAAATTCTGTGGGCTGTGCTCCAGCTCTGTGCAGACACACCAAAGATAATGTGCTGCTCCCTGAACTCAGGGTATGCTTTCACTGTGGCATCCAGAAAAGAGGCCTGTGGACAGTATTTGTCAAGACAGCCCTGGCACCATTCAGCAGGAGTGGTGAGCTGTCATAAAAAGGGCTGAAACCAAGAAAAAACCATGGGAAAGAAAGAGAAATGAAAACTGTTTTAGCATCCCCAAGTGAAATATGTAGTGATTGATAATAACAGATTTAAAATGTATTCAAGTCAATTTAAATATCATGTTCTTTTAAATATACAGTGTAGTCTCCACACTGCTTACCAAACAGGGTGATAAGAACTATCACTTTCAAAACTTTACTGTAGAAAACTGTTTATCTGAGGTTTTGGACTTGGTTCCCCTAAGACAAGGAAGGAATTATCCCAAATCCAACTGTCTGAACTTACTCTGTACATAAGATCCAGAAGGAAAAGGGCACCGGAAACCAAGTCCTGGTGGGCCTGGAATGAAAGCATTAAAATATATTATGAAATCTTGATTATAGTACGTGTAGACTAAAACTCTACGAGCAGCACTTCTTCCTGCTTTACAACATTCACAGTGTCCCTAGTGTCTTGGTATTTCTTAACTTTGAGTTTTTCTAAATTCCTTATCCTGCCTATCACAAGCTGTTGAAGTTACACCACCATGAGAGGCCACCAAAACATGGGCCAAGACCCAGTTCAGGATGGGGTGGATCTCATTGGTACGGTCCTTACTAAGGACCTGCTAGGCTCTGGGATCAATCTCCACCACAATATATGTAATATATATACACACACAAGCACACACACATACATGTGTGTATGTACACACAAACATACATACACATACATATATACACATGTATAGCATGTACACATACATGTTTTATCTATACATATATTGGTAAACACAAGCAGAATATATCTACTTTTTTCTCATATGTAAGGAGAAGTTAATACTATTTGACTTTTCCCGTATTTGGAGGTCAGGTGTTAGGTTCCAGAAGGACCAAAGATGATGTTTTAAAAATTCATTTTTGCATATGTGTTTCAGTAAAATACTGTTCCATTTTGCTGTGACAAGGAGAGGTCAGGTCCTGTGGAACGACCCTGACCTCAAGCCACTGACTTTGCTGAGTTCACTTCTGACTCAGAGACTGTGCATTTCTTTTTCTCCTATTTTCATCTCAAACACACATTCCTACATGGCCTGAAAAGTCCGTGACTGTCCTCAGATACTCAAATGCACTTCTGTATGGGGATCAGTTTAACACCCTTGATAGAGAAGAAGCTGACAGGTATTTGCTTGAGATTTGTATGCTTTCATTTTGGAATTAATCTTCTCTCATTTCTAAGATCTTTTATCTCTCTACATAAATTCTCATGATGACCTTATTCATCCTATTTATCCAGGAAGCCAAACTGTCCACAGCATCCACGTAACATAGAGGGTCATATACATAATGGGTTGAATAGTGACTGACATTAAGAAAAAAAAAAACGATCCTTATTATGTGCATCTCAAGCAATCCAACAGCTCAGAAAGTGCTCTGAAAAAAGCCAGTTGAGAAAAGCATCTAATTTGTAATAGCTACAAAAGGAAGGGGCAGAGAAATGTAAACAAAAAGTGAAATGCCTTTATACTGAGCACTCTAAAATACTAGCAAAGGAAACTGAAGACACAAATAAGTGGAAGTATGTTCAGTTTAACTCGTTCTAACACTACAGCATCCACACTGTAGCTTCAGTATAATCCCTACCAAGATACTAATGACACACTTCCCTGTGATTAATGAAGAATCCTAAAATTTTGATGATACTAGTAAAAAACCTAAAGAGCCAAAATGCTCTTGAAAAACAATACAGCATGTTGAACACATCACACTACCTGACTTCCAATTTTATTTTTAAAAAAATAGTGGTAATCAAAAGGACATGGTACTGGAATTTAAAAAAAAAACAAACAGAAACCAATGGAACAGAACAGCACTCTCTAGAAAGTTCTACAGATACATAGCAAACTGATTTCCAACAAAGGTATATATAAAGTGTTGTTGGGAAAACTGAATATTCACATGAAGAAGAATGTATGACTTCACACAAAATCAACTCAAAATGGTTCAAAAGAAAAGACAGTGAAAAATCTCCATGACACTGCACTGAGCAACACATTTTTGAATAAGACCTCAAAAGGGCAAGTAACAAAAGCAAAAATAGACAAGTGAGATTATACCACAGGGAAGAGCCTCTGAGAAGCAAGGAAAACTATCAACAGGGAAAAAAGGCAACCCAGAGATTAGGGGAAAATATTGACAAAACAGATGCCAGATAAGCAGCTAATATCGAAATATACAAGGAACTTGAACTACTCAATAACAAGAAAACAACCCCATTTTCAAAAGCAAATAGGATTTGAAAAGACAGTTATCAAAAGAAGACACACAAACGACCATCAGATTTATGAAAAAAGCTTAACATCTCTACTTGCCTGAGAAATGCAAATGACAACCACAGTGAAATCTCATACCCGTACTGTGTGCTATGATATTGTTTTGTAATCATGACATTGTTTTACAAGGAAAATACAACAGAAGTTTTAATAAGGTGCAGAGGAATGTAAACTTTATGCACCACTGCTTGTACTGGAAGTTACTAGAGCCATTTTTTCCTCAAAAACTGAAGAGAACTTTTTTGTTACCTAGCAATTAAATGCTGCATATAGGCCCAAAGGAACTGACATCAGTAGGATGAGATATTTTCACTCCCTTTTTCAATTAAGCAATATTCACAACAGCCAAGATATGAGGATGACTTATTCCATCAATGACTGAAAGAAACATTTTAATATATAAGCTGCTGTAGTACATATGTCTGTCATTTGTGACAACACAGATGAACTTAGAGTAACACTAAGAAAATTATCTAGGCACAGGGTGACAAATAACAGTTTGATTTTACTTATGTATGAAATAAAAAAGTTGATTTCATAAAAAAATGAGAGTAGAAAGATAGTTATCAGACCTTGTAGGTGAGATCAGTTAGAGGAAGGAGGAGAGGTTGGGCAAAAAGACAAAGTTAAAGCAACAATAACTTCTGGTGTTTTACTGCATGATGAGATGGCTATAGTTAACATAATGTAGTATATCTCTAAAAATAGAAGATTTTAAGTGTTTTCACCCACATAAATGACTAACTCTGTGAAGATAGATATTTTTTTAATTATAACAAAATATAGACCTGTAAGAAAATATCACGTTAATAAAAACAGCCAAGAAAAATGACCTCTCATTTTTTTCTACCATTTACTAAAGCAAAACTGACAACTGTCCTTTCATTTTAAGTTCATTTGAATAGGATATTTTCAAAGGCTAAATGCTGAAATTCCATGAGGTTTTTTTTTTTTTTTTTTTTTTTTTTTTTTTTTTTTTTTTTTTTTTTTTTTATTGACAGGGTCTCGCTTTGCAGTTCAGGCTGGCTCTGAGCTCTCTATGTAGCCCAGGCAAGCCTTGAACTCAGTAATCCTCCTGTCTCTGCCTCCCAAGTGCTGGGATGACAGGCATGAGCCACCACGCCCGGCTTCATGAGGTTTTGACATGCAAACCTTGGCTCAGCATCAATAGTTATACTTTAATGTGAATATCAAACATAAGTAATATTTGTGAGGAAAGCTTTATCTCCTAAAACCTATAATTTCCTTTTAATTCAAGTGTCAGTTGGGCTTATTTCCCCAATCACACAAATTGATAAACTCTTTCACATTTGGGAGAAAACTCAATATGCCAAGATTCTCCCAGGTTTCTACAGGGCTGACATTTTCTTGGTACCATTTTCTGCCTCCTCTGAGCAGGTTTCTCTGCCACCTCTGTGACATGTCCATGTTGTCTACATTTTTAAAAGCCAACCAGGTGTGGAGCTCACCTATCTTCTGAAAAGCCAGAAATGTACAAGTCCTTACACAAAATGTCTTTATATGGCAGCGACATGTAAAGATTAGGAAGCTCAGAGCAGTTTACAACACAAACAACTAAAAATTATATTCTGGAACACTTTTTAAGCATGTCTTTAGGACTGGGGATTTAGCTCAAGTGGTACGCGCCAACCTGGGATGCACAAGGGCCCAAGTTCCATCCCCAGTACCGCAAATCAATCAATCAATCAATCAATCAATCAAATTAAACATGCTTTTGGATATATTGCTGGGGATTAAAAACAAGGCCACTGTACTCACCTTTTTTTCAATTTTTATTTCAAAACAAGTTCTCACTACATTGCTTAAATTTTCAATCTTGATTTAAACTTTGTACTTAATGTCCCAGAGTACTGGGGCGACAGGTTAGTAACCATTACACCTGGTGGATAATCATCTTTTAATCTTCCTGTTCCTATGCCATTGATAAGTGCAATAACTTAGTTATCACTTTATTAATATGTCTCCCACTAACCAACTCCAAGACTAGTCTTGTTTACTATGCTAAAACCGTTCTTAAATTATCTTCTTGGACACAGTTTGTTCTCTAAAATATATTCTGGTGTAAAAATGCAAAATAGCTTTCTCACAGCTCTAGATACGTATTTCATAACTTCTCCTCTGCACCTTTTTAGTTTTTCTAATGAAGCAACCATGAAAGACATCAATTATTACCTTTCTTCATTTGCCTTACTTTCTTCTTCTCCATAAAAGGAGGAAAAAGAGGAATCAAAGACTGCGCCCATGGGAACAAAACAAAAGGAAAAAAACCAGGGCCACTGCATGATTCACTTCACCTTTCTCTTACAGGTGTGTGGATCAGCTTATGCTTGTGGATCTTGTCACAGTGATACCTCTGGGTATTAATGATGAACAATCACTATGTTTTCCGCATCATTTTCTTTCTGCTGCAATTACTGTTACCCTTTTGAGTCCTATGTTTCACAAATGCCATATAAGAGCACATGAATACCAACTATCCCACCACACTACAGTTTCTTTCCATATAAAATGTAGAGCTATTTTGTTTGGGTTGTTTTCAATTATTTTTTTTTTAAGTAGAGTCCTGTCTGACTGTTGATTCACATTACTGTCTTGGAAATAATTTATCTTCACTTATGCTTGAAATACTGCTGGCAAGAACTGCTGACTTTCTTCTCTGGATCTTGGGTCCTTTCTCTTCCTGCCTTCCTGGAATGTAAGTAAAGACCTATAATAAAAAAATTCAGGCACAAGGGGAATAGATTATTTGTAAAAAGTGAGAGAGGATGTACACTAGTACATCCACAACATAGGTCCTGAACAAGTAGAATTCCACTATTCATACTGCCTGCAAAATGGAGCAAATCACAAATACTCACGTATAACTCAAGTTATTTCTTGGCATTTTGTGAAGTCAGAGGCACAAGCCATCAAGTACTATCAGCAGGATGCTACTGTTTATATGAAGCTTTACTGAACAACAGAGGAGGGAAGCCAAAGAACCGTGCTTCAGTTTGGACCTGATATTTCTAAGGACTCTTGTCTTAAGTCTTGGCCAATAGCCTGAGACCCTTGCTGGAAACATTGAAAACTTTAGAAGGTATAGTCACATGGAAGGAGCTGAGTCCATTAGGGACACACTTGAAGAAAAGAGTAGGGTGTTGGCCCCGCTCCACACTGCTTCCTAGCCACCACAAGGTAAGCAGCTTTGCTTCTTCCCCATTTACTCTTCACCATGATATTTTCCTTTCCCACAGGTTCAAAGTGACAGTCACCCATAGCCTGAAATTCCCAAAACTACGAGGAAAAAGATTCCTTTTAAACTGATATTCTGAGGTATTTTTGTCACGGTGACAAAAAAAAAAAAAAACTGACTAACAGAGCTTCCAAAGACTGAGGCAAGAGGGCATGCAGGATGTACCAAGACACTATGCTCTGAGCAGGAGTCTAGGGTAAGAAGATGTTTCCCATTGTGAGGGAAGATCAGAGTGAAGAGAACATGGTCTGACTTATGTTGCAGTGTTCTCATAGGTAATGATAGCTTTATACTAATTTATATTTTATATCTTCAAAGTAATGCTCCATATCTTCGAAATACCAAATGTCAAGTGAGGTTTATAGGAGGACATGAGTTTCAAATCCTCTTTTCCATATTAAAGAGAACCCAGAAATTTTTTTCAGAGTGATCCTGAATGCCCAGTAACTTCTAGCTACTGAGCCTAATGTGTTCTTGTCCTTATTTTATTACAAATAAAGTCAACAGGGCTTAAAGCCAAATAATGTACTTGTTCGGATAATGTTAGCCCTTATTACCTATGATCTGTGCTATCTTTATGATGTGTATATTCCTCCTTAAATTGTTTTTTAGGATTTGTACATGAAACATCATATTCAGAAAGAAGATCAGCAAAAATTAAAACTGGAATCTCTTCATATTTTACTCTCTCATAGTATTTCAAATTTCCATTGTGTAGTGCTGTGTTTTGAAAGTTTTTGTGTTCACACCCAACATATTCAACTTTAGGAGATAAAATCTGACCACCATTGTGATGCTATTGAGAGATGAACCTTTCGTGGGGTGACTGGAACCCTCATAAAAGGATAAACTTCATAACAGAGAACCCCTCAAAATCTCTCCCTTCTCACTATGTGAAGACACAATGCAAAAACATAGATATCTGTGAACCCAAAAGAAGGCCCTGGTAAGATGAATTCTACCATCTATTTTGAAATTTCCAACTGCCAGAATATGAGGAATAAATTTCTGTTCGTTATAAGCCATTCTATTTGTTGTATTTGGATATAAGAGCCTGAATGGACTAGATAAAATCATACTGTTTACTGAGTATTCTTTTTCTATTGCTCTTTTTCTCTCTTATAAAAAAAAGGTACAGCTGAAAGGAAAAAGAAACAGAAACAAAAGATGTGTATTATAAAAAGTCAGAGAACAAAGGAAAGATTAAGGGAGAAGTAAAAAAGTATTATTTTATATGTGATAACGGCCTGTGTGTAAGGGTAATGAATGAAATTGTAGTAGTTTATTTTTATCATTGGTTGTGTTCTACTTCTAGAGAACGTTAGCAATGGATCTCTTTCATAATCAATTGCTATGTGATTGGACTTGACATGAGTGATCATCGCAGAAGGCATGAAAGAAACATGCTTCTGCCTGCAGTCATTTCAAAATCACAGGTAGGACCCTGAAGAAAGACTGGCAATTTGTCTGAAGTCTTACAGCAACGTGATGACCCCGCGGCGATTAGAACCTCGGCGTGAACACACCGTGTCCACCCCATCACGTCACTGGTCACTGACTGCTTCTTCAGTAACCTCAGTCACACCCAGGCAGCTGCTGTGATTTTTTTTTAAGCCCAGTGCCAGTGACAATAGTCACTCGTGGACCCACTGCAAACACAGACTCCCCACCCTCTCTCTGCCCACAGAGCATGCGGTGGCTTTTTCGCACGTGCATATATTGCTTTAAATTTGTCCACCATAAATCTTATGTTGATCTTTCTCTAGCTCTGCATTTGTCAGTGTTCAGGTGACTTTAATCACTTTGCTAAAAGTCATGTAACACATTTCTCTTCGTATTACACTCAGTTTTAAGTGACGTTCAACGTGCTTAACGGGGCGTAGTCTTCCAGGTATAAGAGGCGTTCATTTTATTGGGGAGTTACGAGGAGCAATGAAGTTTCTTTATGACTGTCATCCCATCCTTTAGGACGGTTTCCCTCCTCACAGGTAACCTGCCGAAGAAACTCTTTTAGTTCCTGTTTTTAAGCACTGCTGGCATCAGCAAAAATTCATTTTTGATAGGTGGTGATGGAATTGTAATCGGTCACAGCCTCTCCACAGTGCAAGACACCAACAGCACGGTGGGAGACTGTGTGTCCTGAACCTGGAGGATTATTTTCAAAAGACATCTGTGCTGCAGAACCTTCTTCTGGGCGACTGGGGCTCTAAATTTCAAAGGAGTTGCGGATTTTTGTGGGGACCACAAAGCCTTTACCAGAAATAGCTGAAAATTTCCTCACACACATGCTCTTCTCCCTTCCCAACCCCATCCCTCACCTCTCGCTTGTCCCATCTTCTACCCTTCCCTCGCCCCCTCCCTTCTCCTTTCCACCCTCTTTCTTGAAAAACAACTATGACATTAGGCTCTGAAAAATATGTGACTACGAAACATTTCACAGTCCTTTTGTTTTCAAATGTCAAGCAAGGCTTGTTAACATATTACATGAGAGTAATATGTTGGGGTGGGGTCGGAATATGAGTTAAAAACATGCTGTATAGTTTCAACTAGGATTAAAAAATGTAGGACTTTCAACAAAGTGACTCCTCACTGAAAAACTAGAATGACAAAACATTGCCACGTATCCGTGTTTCTAGAGATTTCTGTGAGACAAATGAGATAATATTCATGAAGCACTTAGCGCACTATCTGAGACAGCATAGGAACATTATATTCTTGTTTTTACTGATTCTGCCGGCAGTGATCATTCTTATCCCACTGAGAAACCAAAGTTATCCATAATCTATCTATACCCTATCTTAGAACATGTTTTAAGACATACCCTAAAGAACGGGAGCAAGCATACAATGGGAGTTCGGTTGTTTGTAGGAGAACATGATGGTTCATAAATATGCATTAATTTTACAGGCACTTTTTGTCTAGTAGACTTCCACAGGCTAGGGATACATCAGAAGATTAAACCAAAAACACTACGTTCCACTATTGAATTTGCAGTCAACATAGGTGAAACTGATAAACATAAATTTAAAAATCCAAAGTGTATGACACACAACAGGTTAAGAGAAATGATAAATATCAAAAGAGGTTGAAATACTAGTGCATGTCATGAAAGGAAAAAAAAACAGTGACAATAAATTACAAATCTGAATGTGAAATGGCTCATCTTTGAACTTCTAATCCTATTTCAGCAGGTTGAAGAATCATTAATCCTACTAGATAAATGTGTCTAATTTTTGAACATGGTGAATTTTCTTCATTGTAAAAATTGTATAAATTATGAAATTCTATAAAACCTATAGATGTGTTTTGTTTTGCAGAAACTAGAATATATCATGTGTTATACCCAAGAAACTTTGAATGAATGAATGGACAAAAGTCTCTCACTGCCTTACATAGGAACAGAAAATAATCTGTTCTGTCACAGTCTTAGGTTAAGTGACCTTCCCAATACTCTAGACTCAGAATAAGCAGGAATAATGTAGTCACACAGCTGATGTGTGGACAAATGGGTAGACCCCACTGTCATCCTAGGCTTAATAAGGAAACCACAGACGAAGACTCTCTACACATCTTTAAAATACACTAGCTCTCCTCTGAGAGCTACGTGTTCTCATTTCTGGTTATTGCTCAGCTGGTGCCAGATCCAAGTCTCCCTTCCCTGAGCACAACTGAGACACCAGAGAGGGTATAAAAATTTTTTTAAAAACAGGCTACTAAAAATGAGTACACATGTCTCAGAAGAAATACAAATGGCCAATAAATACATGAACAAATATACAAAATCTCTGCATTAAAGGAAAACAAATACAACAAAACACAGATTCTACTTAACCCCACAGAGAAGGGCCTTCATTACATCAAGCAAAAATTCTGGTTTACTTTTTGGGAAAAAGGAATCCATCCACATGGAAATATAAACTAGTAGAACCATTATGGGAGTAGAATGAAAATTCCACTAACCACTAGGATTAGAAATTCCATTTAACCCAGCTCTTCTCCTTTAAGATATCATCCCCCAATAGTCAAAGTTATCATATTACAATGATACATGCATATCCATCTTTATAATACTCAATTTATAGAAGTTAAATCTTAGAAGCATCATATATATCCATAGCAGATGAAGGAATAAACACAATGCTATAAGCAAAGATAAATTTGAGTCATTTAGTGAAAGATGGGTGTACCACAAAACCACAGTAATAAGTAAAACAAATCAGGAACACGAGCTTAAATATAGCAAGGCTTATCTTATATGAAAAACTCAACACATAAAAAAAGAGCAGAATAAATGAAAGGTAATAAGAAATAGGGAGATCTTTTGCAAAACAGCAGGAAACCAAGCGACAAAGGATAGGTTGAGAGAGAAGAAGGGAAAGGGCTATAAAAATAAAGATGTGACATACACCAATTTCCTGCAGTAAATCTAATCATGATGTATTTAAGTTATTTACTAATACTTTTTTTAAAAAATGGAGAAGAAAGTTTAGTTGATGTTTTTACAAGTAGGTCTTACAAGGAGGAAAGCGGGGATATTAAAATCTCTGTTACCAGGTTTAGGAGTGGACCACTGCTATGCTATGCAGATCGCAGGCTGTCAATCTCCCATTGTCATGATTAACAAGAAGTGCAAAATTCATCCATTTGAAGTCTAATAAGAATTTTCCTTAATTCTGTTATATTTCAGTAAGCTGGATAGTAAACTAATGTTTGGACAGTAAGCTAATGTGTATTCTATTCATGTAAGTCAAACAAGAAAACTTTTATTTATAAAATGTTGAACAAAGCATATACTGAGGCTCTCATTTTAATTATAACCATCAAATTTTAATTCAGTATTTATCATCAAAACATTATAATGACCAAATCTCTTCATTTTACTTTATTCATCAAACTGCTTCCTGTACAGAATCAGAAAGAGGCTTCCTTGTATGTAGAACTGAACTAGGAGCATCACCTAGTTTGGCAGGTTCATCCTTTGTCTGGTCTGTGTTTCAGCAGCACAGCAATTACCAGAGTCTTGTTTTTAGTCTCCTACCAATGTCGTCCTCAACAACTTTTTTGATAATTTCTCAACTCTACAGAAAGACTTTCAATAAGTATTTACTTCTAGCTTAAAGCCTCCTTCCTGATAGCAGATGTGATTTGTCAATTAGACATTACAAGATGTCTATCGACTGGACATAGCTAGATATGTTAATAAAGAAGAGAAATCATAATCTCTCCCCACATTTTCATTAGACATTTTTATTTCTCCTAAAGCAAGCTCTGCTGATCCTGTCCATTCAATCCAATCTTAGGGAGTAAAACAAAAAGGACAGTGTGTAGCAAATTGTTTTGGGTTTTTAAAGATTACATCATATGCTGTTATTTCACCACAAGTGGAAAGGATAGCCCCTCATTTATACTGTCTTCCTTTCCCTTAGTCATTTCTACAGAACAGAGTACACAAATCCAAAGTACACAGCCCTGACTGTGTTACCGCTCCATTCAAAATATCTACCAGCCCATTACCAATTAGTCCCAAATTCTTCAGTCAGTATGGCCTCCATATTCTACCCTTAGACTATCTTCTGATTATCCATTCTCATTTATCCTCCCACACGAGGCAATACCCAGATTCTATTGAATGACTGTACTCAACATATTCTAAACTTTTATTCTTTTATCTTGCCTTTTGCCCAGTAGCAATACACAAATACGTCCTGTGAATATAGACTTGTTTTTATAATATCCTTCCTCCAACTTCTGCTGCACCTATTTACTCTGAACATTTCCAGAGCTGAGTCAACAGCCTTATACATAAGGTTTCAATAACGAGTCAAGTGAATAGAGATTGTTTATAAACTCACAATAAAAAAATAAATATGCAGTTGTTTCATTTTCTTTCTCTTCCAAAATAATATCAGCCCTGCAATTAGTCTTTTATGACATTCTTCCTCTCCACCTCTATCCCTAGGTCTCTAATGCTACAAAAGCAGCAACAGAAAAGAAGTTTCAGAGACACATGGGAACATCCGCTCTCAGAAGCCACTCAAAAAACAAGTATGTCACAGCATAAGGGAAACATCAGTGTAGTGTTCAAGAGATTATTAGCAGGGCTGTAGGAAAGACCCAGACACACAGACACAGATCCAAGCACACACACGCACACACACACACACACACACACACACATACCACACACCAAAATCAGAAATGAGTCCTAGAGAGAGATACCAAAGCATTCAGTAGGATGCCAGAACTGTCTCTAACTTTCTTATGGAGAGCTTCCTAGAGGAAACAGATGTGTAATTGGGTCCATCAGTTTGTATTTCTGAATATAATATATTCAGGACAATGACTTCATCTTATTACCCCCAAAAGAAAATGAATTTCACAAGACCAAAATTTTATCTCAAATGATACAAATAATCTCATATTTAATATTTGTAGACTCTAAGCAGCTGCTTGTTACTGTAATAGAGAAAACTAAATTTGCTTTAGAAGACTTATTTTTCCAAAGTTACAATTTTTCTCTAAAGTTGTCAAGATCCCTCTTGTCTTAATCAAATTCTCATCTATATAACAAGAACTACAGTGTAGAGTTGGCTTCGCTTAAATCTTTGGGTTCCTGGAGAATACAAGGAACACCTTGATATAATATTCAACAATTTATTTGTCTTCTTTTCTCTTCAGGGAAAAAAACCCACAAACAATAAAGATTGTTTTAATTAACAAAATAAAAAAAATTATCTTGGATAAACCAGAGTAGGATCTTCTTAGCCTTGCAAGTCCAAAAATCTGTTTCATCTGTTGCATTACAGATTGGTTTAAGATTCCAGGAAACATACAACAGCTGGGGAATGTTGTTGTTTCTCATTTTTTGGACTGGGGGAGCCTGTGTGATCCCTGGATAGTCTGTTCAGGGCATTCATCTTCAGGGTGCTTCGGAATTTACTTGGCATGTGTGGATTAAACTACCACCTACAAACAGAAGAGATTTTCAAGCGAACAGAAAGCCCGGTACTATTTTTTCCCTAAATAAAGGGTAAAGACGTGACATTTAGAACTGGAAAACATAATTATCATCTAGTCCAATCATCTGAGTTTATAGATACTGCTTAAAGACAAAATTCATAAGGCAAAGAAATCTGTTCACTCAACAAGGCAGTGAGAAGGCAATGTACGCTTCTCTATCCCTCATGCTGGAGGATTCTCATGTTCTCTCCAACTCTTTTGGGACTTTGATAGATGTAGAATAGATGTGCATGTTTTCCTAACTTTAATTCCAAATTTAAGAAGGCACCTTAATTTTTTTACTCTTAAATACACTGAGGGCAGCGATGAAAGAAAGCAGCAGTGAGCTTGCTGTCCTGGGATACAAAAATGAACACCACAACGAGGGATCTGTGGTGATTTGTGCTGCCCTCATGGGCAAGACTGGAGCCAGTGGTTAAATGAGAGAGGAAAAGAGCCACTACTAGTTCATTATGATGAAGGGTATTAAAACAATCGTATTAAGAATGATCAAGTAATTAGTCTGACTTCTCCATAGTGGAGAAAGTGACAAGCTTTGGAGGTGTTATTCATAGGAGAGTGGAAAGAACAGGGATCTTCCAAAGAAGATCCTGGTACTTAATTTTTATAAAGTTCCTCTAATAAAACCCAGCGTCACTGGGCTGAGGTTTTAGCTCAGTGAATTCAGCGTCTGCCTGGCAAGCACAAGGTCCAGAGTTCATCCCTGTTAACCACATATAACAATGCAAGGCATGGTGGCTCACACCTGTAATTCCTGCACTCAGGAAGCAGAGGCAGGAGGATTGCTGAGTTTGAGGGTGGCCTGGGCTACACAATGATCTCAGGGCCAGCATGAACTACAAAGCAAGACCCTGACTCAAAAAAAAAAAATCACTCTTTTGCCATAGAGTAGAAGCAGCTGACTAAAGCAAAAAATTAATGTAATTCACAACCTCTCCCTTAAGGGCACAAAGAGGCCAGATGGAATCATCTATCTCCAAGGAGTATGCAGTCATAACAGGGTGAAAATTAGAATAGTGACAAATAGCACAAGCTCCTCAAACTTCACTTTGGAAAAGGGCAAGGGCTTCCATGCATACTTCTTGAGCATTCTGGCTCCAGTACAACAAATGCTCGTGAATGATTTTCCTCTAAAGCTTCACCCCTCGATGTGCCCTGGGGGGAGAGGAGTACTGATACATTCTCATCCCAACCTGACATATTTGAAGGGCATTGAAGAAGTCATTTCCTGTTAGTCATTTCCTGTTTTCTCACCTCAATACTCGATGGTTCACAACATACGGTACCATCCATTTTCTGCTTCTGAATCTTCCTACTTTCCACTGTCCAAGATAAAGTCAAATCTAGAAAGTAGCTAACACACACATTTTTAATTCAGTCTAAGCCTCCTCCCCAAGTGCATTAGAAGGATACATTGTTATGACTGAGAAGTGAACCTTGCACATTCTCCAAGAAGAAGGAAATGTCTCAGCAGAATTTTCATATTTATATTATTTCAACATTTTTACTTAAATCCCTCACAGACTCTAAAATAGGGCCCCAGGGACCCTAAGACTATTTATGCAGAATGACTACATGTGTTTCACTCCATCTCAGGCCATGGAAAGCAAAATATTCTCTCTATATATCCTGGCACCATGGGATAATGAAACTATTTCCCTATGCCCTCCTAATAGGTCCACCTTCTCCTGGAAATACTCTTCCTACAGAGTGAAAAATAAATCTATATATGAAATGTTTTGGGCTCTGAAGAGCAGAAAAGCCAGGATAAATTTCAGCTATTATTATTATCATTATTGTCTCTCACTCATTCAATATAATCTGACACATTATATTCCCTTTAGGCCCATGGAGCCTCTTTTCTGAATACTGGCTCATGAAAAATTCACATATAATAACAAAAAATTCTGTTTGCCTGGAAATTTAGTAAACCCCATTTTTAAAGGAAATCTGTTTCTTCTGATCACTACAAAAATCAATTTTCTCTTGGATGTTTGCATTCTCATCAGTGGAGCGTTCTATCAAAGACAACCCAAGATAGAGAGAAAACGTTAGAGGAGTAGAAATAAAATCATATTAAATGATTTGTTTCTTTAAGCCAATCCTGGATCTCATGAGTTCTTTCTAAGGCACTAATTTTTCCATTTTTTCTTCGCAGATATTAAACTGGTCTTTAAAAAAAAGACATGAATCTTTTCAAAAGGTACCATTTCGTACTGAGAGCACCAAATTCACAACCAAGGAATCTTTGCAAGGCGAATGCCTCAGTTTCAATTCATTGTGAAAACTCAAATAAATTGTATGTGGTTCTTCCAAAGTGGTACTTATTAGCACAGTGGAAAGAAGATAGGAATTATAAAGTGAACATGTATCTTTTGGGTATGTAAGTCAATTCCTTGGAATTAGATGCTTTACAGACACCTGCTCATCACAATGGCATTTCTAATCTCAAAGTTACACTGAAGTAGAAAACACCTCATGCTTCTGATTCCATTTTACTAAGGAGCGATAGTACTCAAATACTATTCAACCTACAGCCACAGATTTGTTTATTGTTTATTTATTTGCTTAATTAGTTATTTGTTTGTTCATTGTTTATTTGGTTCTTGTTTCTTCACTAGTCTTCACTGGACAAATCGTATGGTGCTTAAACCCTGGTTCTGGCCAGATTTCCAAATGAATAACTGCATCCAGTGTGCCTTGAAAGGACTGAAACCTACAGAAGGATAAGATACATTCCCTTGTCGCCTGAAACTCAGAGATCTGAGAACAAATACAGGCATATAAAATACACAATCCAGATGTCAGCTGTTCCCACATGCTGTGTCCAATTTTATCCTGTTTCAGATTCTATGCACTATTAAAACTCACTTGCTATTCACTAAAAAGAAACTCTGATACCAAAATCACAAGCGAACTTTGCATGTTTTCTTACTTAAAACTAGATATTCAGAAGAGAGTCAAGTGTTGTATAATCTTTACTCCATGTTCCCACTGGAGGTGGGGCCAGTGAGGATTCTGTCACCACTCCAGACACGAGGCCCTCTTGCTCTAGTTTCCCCTGAAAGGTTTGCTCTTGGCGACTTTCCTGCCAATCAAAACTCCTCAGCAAATGTGCCAACTAATTCACCCTTTTCTTGGACGGTACACCCAGACCTATGCACGCACACCCATTCTCAAACTCAGGGAAAAGTACTCCTCTCTCTTCAAAATTGCATGAATTATAAAAACAGAAGAAATAATTCTGACAAAAATAAAGATAAATATGGTTTATACTACAGACAAAACATTGTGAAGGCCAGAGAAGCGAGTCTTAATTCACTGGGTAACATACACATGAACACAATTTAAGAACCTGAGTTAATAGTGCTTGTCCTTTCCACTGGCACTGAAATTCTCAGTTAAAAGTGGAAACTGGTACCATGATTCAGTTAACTTGCATTTACAGGAACTTACAGGAGTACACACAGTGTTATGCACATCTACTGCATACATGTTCATTTGCATGAGTGTTCCATAAGATAGCATCAAACAGTGGACACTGGACAGGAGAATGAGGACAGAGACAGATCCAGGCTGGAATACTGCAGCCCCTGGGTGAGGAGTACAAGGACAGCCCATGTATCACGTCTTTCACACCTGAAGTTATACACACAGCTAATGGACTATTAAATAAAATGGAAGATAGTCTATTCCACTACTGTGACAAATATTTTTCTATAAAACAATTTGAAGGACAGGTGCAAATCTATGATTCTGTGATAAAAAGGATACAAAACAACACATGACTGAATTATTCTATGATGACTTATTTCTTGATATTTTGTTGCTGGAAGGACACTGGATGAGAAACAAAGGCATATAAGTTTGTATTTAGTACATGAAATTATTTTAAGTAAACTGAATAAAAATAATTAAGCGAAGAAAAGTAATATAAATATATCTGTTCATAACTATTTTAATACAATAATGATTAAAAGATTGACATTATAGATTTATTTTTCTTTTACATTCATTACTAAATTCTCTAATTACCTTGTTAAGATCAATAATTATTTTTTTAAAGTCTTCTATGTTCTGGTGATAGGAAGAACAATTGACGTAACATGTTTATATGACACGAACCTCTGCTGCTTATATAGCAATTTTCATTTTCAAAAGTCTTTTGTAGGGCCGGAGGGTTAGCTCAGTGGTTCCAGCGCCTGCCTCGCAAGCACAAGGTCCTGAGTTCGATCCCCGGTTACCACATATAATGCTGGGTGTGGAGACACGCCCACCAACAATCAACACCGCATATGACAGTGC